>PUQB01000016.1:910000-959699 GCA_003024785.1 Selaginella tamariscina
TTTTAGAAATGTTTTATACATAAAAACTGTAACAGTTGAGTTAATTATAGAGGAATCATGCGTCGCATCATTTCAATGCCTTGTGCATGACTACATGTTGAAGGAAGTGCTTTCTAGGTCCCACCATGTGTCACCTCGCAGACTGTTTTCAAAGACACCACGCATGTATACACATCAGTGTGTTATTCATTATTAACAGGTGGCTTCTGACTCATCTGTTTGTTGATAAGTACATCTGCAGATACTTCAGGCATTGAGCACAACTCAGTGCTCTTGCTGGATGGCATTGTAACCTCACGGTAGGGCAAATGAGATTCAACCGTCATAGGCTCCACACCCTTCGGTGGGACGGGTTCAAACTTCAAAAGTTTTGCGTAGCTTTGAAGTAAATATAACATGTACTGGTACACAAACTCCATTCTCAACTCCTTGTCAAGGAAAGACTGACCACATTTCCCTATTCTTGCAGACTGCAACAAGTTTGATTTTATTACCCTAAGTTGTTTGTGTTATATATCTAAGTTACTCTTTGGGATTTGCATTTCCCCAATCCACTGCAGTTTTTATAGTGTTACATATATTGGATCTCTCTATAGGCCAGAAGTGAACGAATGGGATCAATGCCCTCGCAAAAAACTCCTGGTAATTTGGCTCGATCAACAAAACTGTGGATCCACATGACATTATGTATTTTAGGCTGACTGACCAGCCTTTGCCTTCTACATACACCTTGTATCTGCAACGTAATCAGTGTTTGTGTGTGTGTGTGTTTTGCTTTGTTCAAACCTGTGATTGCATTGCTTTGAGAGATCTGACTTCTGGAAGTTGCGTCTTATCTCTGCCTCCAGTCCTGCAGTTTAAGTATGACACGTGCACACACATGCACACACATGCACGCACGCACACGCACCTGATTGTAGGTGACAAGGTTGTAGTTTCGTCGTCTATCTCTTGTGCATCTCACAAGGTCCGCTCGAGCTGGGCCATATGATAGTTACCTTTCCAATGCGCAATTGCCTTCCTCTCCAGCCAGTCCTTTTTAGCTGCTCCTTTGAAAATCTTCTCCTTCTCCATTTTCCATGGGGAAATATTCACCTCCGGCCTACAGTACTTGTCATCTTATGTATGTATGTATACATACATACAAGACACACATGTATTCACGTTCTTACCATCCCCAAAAGGACCAATCCGGCCAGACATATCATGATGCTGTCACGGGTGGTAGTGCAATAGACAAAGAGCGGAGGAGGGGGCCATTTTCCTGCTGCCAAGTTGTAATCAGCTCCACTGATCATGGGATAATCCCCAGTTTCCCATCAACTCCAGATTCGGAACCATGCCAGGATACGTCTGGAGAAGCATGAGTAATCCCCACAGTGTAGTCATCTCTAGTCTGGTAGCATTTGTGATATCTCTCCATGTAAAGACTCCCATTGTAAATCACTACACGGAAATCCGCTTTAGACTTCGCAGCTTGTATGTCCTCCTGAGATATTCCTGTTTCTTTCCACGGTGCGAGGTCCCTCTCAATCCATGAGAAATACATCGGACACTGAGATGTATTCTTGGGTGAGAATTCACATATCTCTTCAGAATTCGATGACATCTCGGCAGATTCCGGTGAATTCTCTTCATGGTGGACAGAATTCGATGAAATCTCGTGCTCTGAACGGATTTCGATGAATTCTCGACTCTTGAACAGAATTTCTATGCTCTTGAACAACCACTGGACTGTGAAGAACTGTTTGATTATTAGCTGCAAACCATAGCTTCTCGACCTGAGAGAAGAACTACAGTCAGTAGTTTTACTAAAGATTTATTTCTTACTTGTTGCGGAAAATGAGATGAAAATTAGCAAGGTGATCGAAATTGAAGTGATTACAGTTACGAAGAACCTGTTGACGCTGAAGAACATGTGCTTCTTGGAGCTCATCGCCAATTGCACCATCGCAAACGCATGTATTCATACAAAGAGAAAGAGTTTTCTTGCTTCCGAAAGTCCAACAAGATTGATTAGCCAGCATATTTTAAAAATATTCTAAGAATATTCAGAGAATCTGATGAAGCTTAGATCCTTCCGGAATTCCCAAGGGAGCATCTTGCATCATCCTTATTATCAACACTATATAACTCCACATTTTGATCCCACAACTTTCCAGTGCTTGAGTTACTCTTTCACTCTCACTCTCTCTGGGCCACAGGCCATCAGGTGTGACCAGTACGGCACCGGTGTAGACTGTCCGGCAACCTCCGCTGCACCACTTTGTACATATAATATACTTGTAAGCACCCCACCACATACCATGTGTGTAATGAACACACACACACACACACACACCAAACTTCAGATCTAATATGATGAGTGCAACTATTAATTTTCAGTGGCCGTAGCTGAGCTACCTAGATTTCTCCACTCAACCTTCCTTGTTGAAATATTAACTGCATGTAACAAGTAGGAATATCTACCTGATTCTGTATAAACACATGCATACATACATATACCGTACGTACGTATATCGTACCTGTAGTAAAACAATGCCCATGACAAGTCATCAGCAGCATCTACTATACGCCAGAACTCCTTTGATATGACACCATTATCAAGAACTGAGAAGTGGAATGTACCAGGTATGTCACCACGCCGCACACGGTAATGCCGTCTTCTCCAAACCTCGATATCATCCAAAGTCTTCACCTACACACGCATGCAGGTGTGTGTGCGTGTGTGTAACTCAACATAAATATATACTGACCTGGAAAACTGGATCATACCAAAAAGTTCCAGCTGCCTTGCCACGGTAGAAGATCTGGTATTGGTTGGGGAAATAATCGTAAGCTGCGTTCTGGCCAGCAACCACTCTCCAGCTCCATTGTAACTTTCCAGCAGCAACCAAAAAGATATCCTCAGCCATCTGATGGCTCAGCTCTTCTCCCCTGAACGAAGAAATAGGTGATACACGTGGCTCCATCTGTATCTCGGCAGAAAGACCTTCCATAACATATACGAACACATCGATTACATGTGTATTAATCTTTAGCACGTGAACTCACCCAGACAGTTGTGCTTCTGTAGAATGCATAATGAGAATGACTGTAGAGCCTCCGTCTCATAAGAAACAATGCAGCGGTAACTGCACACCTTCATGTGGCAAAACCATTAACTCTCTCTCTCTTCTCTCTCTCTCTCTCTCACACACACAACACACACACACACCACACCTGGTCATTGGGTGCACAACTAGTTAAGCAGTTGAGAGCTTTGCGACAAGAAGGATCTAGCAGGCAGGACAGAATCTGTTTACCACAGTTTCTAGACATGCAGATTATCGAAGATAAGTTGGTTGCACGGAGGTTCTTCAAAAGCTTCACTGGTGATACATATGAATCAATGAGGACTAGTAATACAAAACATACGTTGTCGCTGCTTTTCCGGCTCCATGCGTTTGTTATCAAGTCTAAAACCTTCACTCCCTTGCTTAATTTGCTTCCCGGTATTCTATAAACAAAAGAGGTTGTATCACACACGCACGCACGCACGCACAAACAACTTACTGAGTACGTAGTTTATCAAGTGGATTCAAGGGTAAAACTCTGACGCCACCAAGCCATGTTTCAAGTTGCGAGGATGACTCAAAACACACCTGGTTGGCACGGAGATGGCATTTTTTAAAAGAAAATTAACAGAATCTTCATTGCTGACACCTTAGATTACAAAATATCTAAAAGTATTAATACATTTTATATATGTAATATTAATATCATATACCGATGGTAATGAGGACGTCAGCTTCTCTGATAGACTCCTGTCTTTCTTGAATGGACTTCTCAGTGACTACAGCCAATTCAAATCCATTGTCAACCCACTGTAGACGTTTAACCTGTTTAAATATCATATTAATAACATTTTATGCATATAATATTATGTCTTGCACTAATATAAAAGAAACAATATCTAAGAAAAGAATAAAACAAATGAAGCGCAGGAAACAGACAATGCTGTAGATTCCATAGAATAAAGACATTAAACATTTGTGTGTGTGTGTGTAAGAGAGAGAGAGGGGGGGGGGGGGAGAGAGATTACAAAGCTAGTGCACGTGTGTGTGTGTGTGTGTGTGTAGCATGTATACTGCATAATATGTATTTTATATTGTTTATTTGCATACCATGTGTTTCATGACTCATACCATGTTGCTCCTCGAAGTGGGCTGATAAGATCTTCCTTTACAACAGCCACAGCTTTGCTTTTGCAATGGGCGAAAACACTCTCTCTGTTTGCATGTTTTCTGATGCCATTAATGAACTCTGAACCCGAGCGCCCCGTAAAATGAAACTGCATATATGTATGAAACCGTGTGTGTGTGTGTGTGTGTGTGTGTGTGTGTGTTATGCAGAAATCAGTTGTATAAACTATTATGATTATATAAGAATAGACTTACTCTTATGCTTGCTGGACAATCCAATGCGACATGAATTCATCTGTTGAAATACAGAATTGCATAGGGACTTGGGTTGAGCACAAGATCTCTCTGAAAAAAACATGTAGAAAATTTATCAGATTTTATATATTGGATTACCTGGGAAGCAGGGAAGCCGCACCAAACCGTGCCATAGCCATTAAAATGTTTTACTTTAATGTTAAACTCCATATCAAAAGTCTCACAAGTTTTGTAAGAATGCTGTTTGCATTACGTGGCGCCAAGTGGCTTTTCATGTATACATATTACACGTATTAGCTCTGTGTTTGTGTGCGTGCGTTGTGTGTGTGTGTGTGTGTGTGTGTGTGTGAGAGAGAGAGAGAGAGAGAGAGAGACAGCAACATAGCCCAGACATTTACTTAAATGTTCAAAATTTCATTAATAAAAACCGCTGAGAACATCTCTACAAGGAGACATCTCTACAGGACCTGGATGGTCTGAGCGCTAGCCTCGGGCTTGGACAGCTTGGGGACGGTAACAGTGAGGACCCATTTGCAGCCTCGGCCTTGGTACCATCCGCATCCACGTTCCCGGAAGCTTGAACTTGCGCATGAAGCTGCTGCCCTGGGATCTCTCAGCACGGTGCCACTTGTCGCCCTCCTGGATCTCCTCCCGCTTGCGCTCCCCGCTTATCTTCAGCATCCCACCGGCTTCAACCTCGACCTTGATGTCGTCCTTGCCGAGCCCGACAGGAGATCCACCTTGAGCACATGGGCATCTGCCGTCTCCACCCAATCCGCACGCAACTTTGCATCTCCCGGCTGGCTTGAAAGATCGGAGATGAGATCCGAGAACAGGGAGAAGTCAGGTGATGGCTTGGAGATGAGGTCCGAGAGCATGGAGGAGAGTGGAACGCCATTGCCGCTGGTGACGTAGAGTGCCATGAACTGGGAACAAAGAACTACCTGCTCTGTGTATGAAAGAGAGAGAGAGAGAGAGACTACGCTGTGTATGATATGGGTCTCATATTTATACCACGAGGAATATTTCTGGATGCTATCTGGATGCCTCCAGCCTGGAGATTTTGCATATCGTAAGTATAATGAACTAACCGTGTTCACGCTAACTTCCAGGTTCTAGAAGACGTTCCGTACATGTACCAGGCATATGCCGGAGTACCACATCAAGACACGTGTGTTTGTCTTACTAGCTCACGCACACACATACAACACACACACACACACACACGTATCACGAACAGGAACATTACCTCCTGGAACTTCCAGCCTGGAAGATTTTGCATATCTAGGGTATAATTAGCTGACCGTATTTACGGTTGGAAACTGTATTACTACTTCCAGCTGGAAGTTCTGGTTTTATGCATGCAAAAATCAATCATACTATACGCAGTGTTTGCATATAGTTTGCATATAGCGCTCAATGCATCGTGTATCATTATCTCTCTCTCTCTCTCTCTCTCGCGCACACACACACACACACGTGTCAAGAGTTGGCTGCCTTAACACGTGTACATGTACTCACAATGCGTATAAGAGCGAACTGAGTACCATGGAACTCGTAAAATACTGTTTCCAGTTGGCTATGCTTCTAAACAAGATGGCAGAAACTAACTCACCTGATCCTTATACGGCCTGTGATCTCTCATACTTTCTATTCTTCCATTGTCAAGCAAGAACGTTTGTTGCATTCTGACGGTGTACGAGATCACCGAGTGTACAGCCACAACTCCATCGATACAGACCAAAGCATGCAAGTGTACGAATGTTCAGCGTCTGTAACGTCTGTGTGTGTATTGGATGAATACATTTGTATATTAGAAAATATATAAATCTCTCTCTCTCTCTCTCTCTCTCTCTCTCTCTCTCTCTATATATATATATATATAATATTGAAGTTAATCAAATACACACGCATAGAACACACAAAGTACCTACATCAAGCTTTGGACAAGGGCCACGAAATCAAGTGACGTTCCTGGCAACAATGGAGGAGTACTCGGTTCGCCGAATTGAATCGATTCACGAAACCCTAATCCTGTTAATTACTTCTTAAACTCCACAATATATATATAAAATAAATTTATTGTAAATCGAAGTTACACTAACCAAAAATACAAATATAAATTCAATTTAACATTTAAATTTGCTGGTGCCTCTTTGCAGAGGCTTCCCAAAAATTAGGTTATGCCGCTATATGTGGCCAGCACACGGTATTCTTTAGTAAAAGGCGAAAGAATAGTTCGCTTTGCGCTGACCACACGGCTACATATTTAAAAGATAGTGGTTGCCCTCTTATATAGTCCCAGGCCAGCACTCGGCCACTCTTATGGATGTGGGATAATTGGCTTGCAACACGTGGCGTCACATTAATCGGCCACGTCAGTATAAGCTCTGCATTTGCCCGTAAATGGCATCCGTAATATCATTCCATCCTCTTTCTGGTAATGAATGACAGGATAGAGGTGATTTGTATTAGACAAGGTATTTGCGGAGTGCTATGTTTATGGGAAATGCCCACAAGAGGCATGCGGAGGAAGCTCAGGTGTGTACAATTCTATACCGGAGACAAATACTATCTCAGGCTTCGTGCATTTGGATGGTATCGAGGCCGATTTTGCAAATGGAGGGGTGCACCACAGACCGACCTTGATCTTCTGTGAAACCATACCGATGGTGAACTATGCATCCATATAAATCGGTCCTTCCGATAGTATACAGAAGACGATTGTTTAACTCCTTAATAATTACTAAAAATTCATTAATACATTTTAGGATTTAATTTGTAGGCCCGAGCCTAGGGCGGGCCTTCCAGAATTCTCTACGGCCTCCGAAGGAGACACGTGGAGGGGGTTTGGAAATAGTTTTAACCAGCAATTGACGCGTCTCGGTAAAAACCTCATTAACTGCGTCATTGCCCCAAGCGCAAAGATAAATCAAACTCTCTCAAAGAGCCCTTTATATACTCTAGAACCCGCCCAAGGACAAGCTCTTGCTCGTGGTATAAATGGCCATTCCACGTGGTGAATCATGACTCTGCCACATCACCAAAGTATATTCCGTAAGTATCTACCGAATTGTCGCTGCATGTAAACATGATGCAAAGAAACACATCCCATGTTTATATGTGTGTTTACTAGCTTTTAAATAATAATATACATGCGGTTTTTGAAGAGTTGATGTCCAAAATCAGTGCTCAGTTAAGTTAACTATGTTTGACTATAAAAAAAACATGGGAACTGAGTATAAGGAGTGTTATAATGCTCGGTGTTATCTTAAAATGCAAATTCCAACCATAAATAATATTTCATGTTTTAAATTAAAGCTCAAGCCTAATTATAAGGTAAGTACACGGGAAGATTTTTGCAAACTACCGTGTTTAGCGTTTCTAGAAGATATATTTGACACCTTGTTTCCATACATGTACCAGGTATATGCAGGACCAGCATTATACCATATCAAAACACGTGTGTTTCATACACAAGCACACACATACAACATACACCGTATCTACATTTATATCACGAACAGGAACATTCTCCTCTGGAAGATTTTGCATATCTTGGGTATAATGAACTAACCGTGTTTTAACCTTGTTTAATTCGTTGATACCACATTTTACGCCACACATCGTTATATGTATTATGAGAGGATAACTACCTCGGCTATTTACAGTGTGTGTGTGTGTGTGTGTGTGTGTGTGTGTGTGTTAGACCATGCATTTGCATTTAACGTTTCTCAGTATAAGTGTGGCACATTTATAACACACACACACACACACACACAACTTTGTATACAAAATGCTAAATTGAATAGGCCCACCCATACACACGATTAAACTTAAACAAAACCAGTTTTACTTACAGTAATATATAACTTAGTCCTAATCATATCCTCCAAAACTGCACATAAACGCAAATTGTATATTATATATATATATATATATATATATGAAATTATCTATAGAAAATCAAATACCACACAGATTTCGTGGCAGATTTCAAAGTTATGTTCCTTGCATTTCATTAAACAAGAGCTGGCCCTCCATTAGCATGAAATAGAACCTTAATCAAGTTCATTATTTCTGATTAATTCTAAACACATGCATTTCTTGTTAATTCTAAGCTGTAATTTAAGGGCAAAACATCCTAAACCCTAAAACCGCGAACTAGGGTTAGGTTTATGGATGTTAATTCAGATGTTCTGGTTTATTCTAAATCATGCATGTAAACTTGACCTAAATTCAATTTAAATTTAGTTTTTTGGTGCCTCTTTGCAGAGGCTTCCCAAAAATTAGGATATGCCGCTATATATGGCCAGCACACGGTATTCTTTAGTAAAAGGCGAAAGAATAATTCGCTTTGCGCTAACCACACGGCTACAAATTTTATCACCAATGGTTGCCCCATTATATACTCGCAGGCTAGCGCCCAGCCACTCTTATGCATGTGGGATAATTTGCCTGCCCACGTGGCTGCACCATGATCATCCACGTCAGGATAAGCTCCGCATTTGACCTGAAAGGGCATCCGCAGAGTTTGTGGTGTAGACCCATGCAATGTAAGAAGATCCCATATAATTTCTTCTTAGAATAGAGAAGATTTGCATTAGAGGATTTTAACATGGAGTGCTCTGATTTATTATGGCAAATGCCTGGGGGCATCTGGAGAAAGCTCATCGTTTTATGCTGGGGACAAGATGTCCGGTTGTTAAACGCGATGCTAGAGAAGAACAAAATCAGCCAAAGTCTGAATGAGCAAGAGTAAATACTTACAAAACATCTAGATATTCGGTTCGTTATAAGCGTGTATACTTTTAGACCATCGACAGTTCAATTGCTCAATGGCAGTCAATGTGTTGTTTCGGATCTCATGAGCGAGCCATCCAGGCAGGTTGCAAGAGATGCAAGCGCAGTGGCAAACACCCGTGTGGATTGGCTGGAGACGGCGGATGCACACGTTTTCAAGGCGGAGCTCTCCAAGGAACAGGTGAAGATCACGGTTGAAAACGGGCACATTCTGCAGATAAGCGGGAGCACAAGCTCGAGGAGAAACCGTGTGGGCTTGAATTTGAATGGTAGATTTTGCCAATGGGCCCAAAACCCCCCAACCCAGTGAATAGGCATTGAACCTCTCACTCCAGAAGCTCTGTTTTCTTTGTAATTCACATAATAATAATTATTAATTAATACACCTTAAGATTCAATTTGTAGGCCCGAGCCTAGGGCGGGCCTTCCAGAAATTCTCTACGGCCTCCGAAGGAGGACACGGAGGGGGTTTGGAAATAGTTTTTCAACCAGCAATTGACGCGTCTCGGTAAAACCTCATTAACTGCGTCATTGCCCCAAGCGCAAAGATACTTAAACAAACCTCCAAGACCCCTTTATATACCCCAGAACCCGCCCAAGGCCAAGCTTTTACTCGTGGGATAAATGACTACTCCACGTGGCGGATCGTGAATCTGCCACATCACCACAGTATATTCCGTAATATTTGTATAGAACCTATAACATACGGCTATGATTGATACAGTACCAAATACAATATTTTATGTTTGGTTGTAACGTGATGCAAAGAAATGCATCTCATGTTTTACTGCTGTAACTGTGTGTTTATTAAATAATCATATACATGCTGTCTAATGTCCAAAACTCAGTGCTCCTTAAGTTAACCATGTTTGGTTACAAACAAAAACATACAAGGATTGATATAAAGTTCGATGTTATCTTGAATTGCAAATTCCACCATAAATAAATTTGCATGCTTAAATTAAGTACTTTAAACAAGCTCAATCCTAAACATAATGTGAATAATTTAAGTTACACAGGATATGTGTATGTCTAGTTATGTAAGATGTGTACGTGCGCTGCATGTGTGGGTATGTTTGAAAAGAAGAGTGAGTTTAATCTGAAGATTACAATTCTATAATATATACATAGATATCATACACACGTAAGTTACATAGGACATATAAGAAGCGCCTAGTTATAAATTTGCAAATCTCTCTCTCTCTCTCTCTCTCTTCTCTCTCTCTCTCTCTCTCTCTCACACACACACACACACACACACACGGAGGCACATGAACGGAAGCTTTAATTATATAAGATTACCACAGCAAACTTTGTTTATGGAAGAGCACACAATTATCTTGTAGCTAAGAACACCTACTGATGGTTTCACGCACTTGTATAAGATACATATACAGTATATACATTGTGTGTGCGTCTCTCTCTTCCTCTCTCTCTCTCTCTCTCCTCTCTATATATATATATATATATATAAAACAACTAAATTGGTTAAATATTTAACTAAAAGTTTAAAAAATCACCTTGCGGGAATATTCTGAAAGCGCCCTGGCATATCTTAAGATTGACTAGCCGATTCACGGTTCTAGAAGATACATTTAATACCTTGTGCTTGGCTTACTCGCTCTCATACACAGGCAACACGAACAGGAACATTGTAAGAACCTCCTGGAATGGAAGATTTTGTATATCTGGCCGCGCATCATTTTCAAGTTGTAAAGAGAACATTACATAATAAAGTTTAAAACATAATAATTCAACTGTTTTCAGTTGGTGTATCTCTGCTAATGCTTCATTCATGCGCACTGTAAGCAAAGCATTGTCTCCATACAGTCGAAATATAGCAAGGGATCTCTCTGCATGAAAGGATTTGCAGTACTAAGGAATATCTCGTACACCATCAGAATGCGTGCGGTCAGAGCAAAGCGAACTATTAACAACTTATGTAAAGTTAAAAATTGATTTTGTTGGTGCCTCTTTGCAGAGGCTTCCCAAAAATTAGGTTATGCCGTTATATGTGGCCAGCACACGGTATTCTTTAGTAAAAGGCGAAAGAATAGTTCGCTTTGCGCTGACCACACGGCTACATATGATTTCACATAAAAAGGCTGCCCTCTTATATAGTCCCAGGCCGACACCCGACCACTCTTATGCATGTGGGATAGTTGGCCTGCACACGTGGCTGCATCTTAATCATCCACGTCAGGTTAAGCTCCGCATTTGCCCTCATAGGGTATCCGCTGTAAGCAAACAGATGCATGAAGAAGATCCCATCTGCCCCGCTTTCGTTTAGCCCATCGACAAGAAGCAGTAAAGCTACAAAATCATCTCAGTATTTTTCATTCTTTCAATTCCTCAATGGCACTCAGTGTGTTTGATCCATTCTCCATTGTTTCCGATCTCATGAGCGAGCCATCCAGGCAGGTTGCAAGAGATGCAAGCGCAGTGGCAAACACCCGTGTGGATTGGCTGGAAACGGCGGATGCACATGTGTTCAAGGCGGATCTCCCGGGCATACTTACATGCTAACGCTAAGGTTGACCAAATGTCCTAACGTTAGCACGTTAACTAACGCGTAAGTTACTGTTTCTAACGCGTTCGGATGTTACGGTAAGTTACTGTTTCTAACGCGTTCGGATGTTACGGCTCACTTAATTAAAAAATCATTAAAAAATAATTATAATTTTAATTAATCTAAATGAAACAGACACATTCTAACGGTGAATTTTGAATGATCATGATCATTTCAGCATGTAAAAGAATATGTGAGAAATCCATGGCCATGTCCGTGGAATTGATTCACACAAATTGTGAAAATTACAACCGCGCGACATTGTAATTGCTTGGAGAGGCAAACTGGAGTGGACAAGCAAAAGACAGAGTGCGCGAGACATGAAGAATGGCGGAGTGAATTCCATTGGTGTGTGGTGGAGTGAATTCCATTGGTGGTGTGGTGGAGTGAATTCCACGATGGTGTTGCAGATTTCTCAAAGATCTAATTTTAAAGCATCTTACAAAGATGCTATTACTAATGTGGTAAAATTGCCAACTCCAATCCTCTTTCATCTCTTAATTTGACATACACTTGCCCACATATATTTGCCTAAATACGTTTGCCTTAATTAATCAAAATTAAATCTGATCAAACATGAAAAGATTTTTGATTTTTTTTAGGGTTTCTTTTCAAACCTTAATTTTAACACGTGTTAGCTAACGTGTTAGCTAACACGCGTTAGCTAACGTCCGAACGGCGTTCGGATGTAAGTATACTCCCGGGGCTCTCCAAGGAACAGGTGAAGATCACGGTTGAAGACGGGCACATTCTGCAGATCAGCGGTCCTGACAATGTGCATTTGGATGGTATCAAGGCCGATTTTGCAAATGGGGTTCTCACTATGTCTGTCTCCAAGATCCCAAAGCCCCAGCCCAGAACCATCCAGGTCCAGTGAATGACTTGCCTTATAAAATGTTTTGAATCCCCATATAAGTAAAGCTTTTGTATTTCACATAGTTCAAAAATTAGGTTAATGCCGATCTAGGTCTGCACACATGGCTGCATTCTAATTATCCACGTCAGAATAAGCCCAGATAGGGCATCCGCAGTGTTCGTGGTGTAAGCAACACAGATGAAGATATACCCACAGGATAGAGGAGATTTCTGACGGAGTGCTATGATTGTGGGATGGGCACGTGGAGGAAGCTCAGCGGGTGTACAATTCTATGCCGGAGATAAATGTTATCTGATGTCTGGATGCTTAAGAACCAAATCACATTTAGTATTTACCACACTCGTTTCACCATACCAAAGTCTGTATCTCGAAACAAGAAATGTTAGCAGCGTATGCCAAGAAGTGTGTGTGTGTGTGTGTGTTTTATATGTAGTTTAAAGTGCATGTTTAACAGGTTTAACCGCTTAAGCATGTTTAACTCCATTGGAATAGTCCCATCTAAAACTTTAACTCGATTCTCGTCCGATGTGGAACAAGACAAAGCGGCCGTTCCACGTGTGTGCCACATCACCGTAGTATATTCCATATTTAAAACCAAATCGTATCACCAATCGTCTCACTGTAGGTGACCTTCTTGACGTGGGTATTAGTGCACTACATCTCTCTGTTACACACACGCACGCACGCACAGATTTGGTTTTGTTTTCCATTTTACTTCCAGTATCAAAAGCCTTAAATCATGATCCTGTCAAGAAAGAGTGAGCTGCTAGATTTTGAGGAGGGATGGGCCACTATACAAAATGGAATCACCAAGCTGATAAATTTTCTCGAGAGTGATTCTGCTAAGGAATTCACTGCTGAGGAGCGCATAATGTGTGTGTATTATGTTGCATTCAATTAACCGACCTCTCTTCTAACTCCAGGACGTTTATGATTTGTGTTCCGTAAGAATGCTTTGCATCAGCAGCTGTTGTATGAGCACTACAAGCAAATATATGAAGAATACATCAAGACAAAGGTACATACATGTGTCTATACATTGATAACTTATGTGGTTATTCCTGCACTCGAGGAGAAGGAAGGTGTGTCCTTCTTGAACGAGTTTCTTAACCAATGGAGAATCCATAGTCAAATCACTTTCTAGCATCTTTAACTATCTAGATCGCACCCTCGTTAACTATCTGTCTCCCTCCTGTCCATAAAGTGGGATCATGCAATTTAAAGACATGGTGAGTACTACTGTGTGGGTGTGTGGTTTATGTGTGTGTAGAGCTGACTATGTATCAATCGATTAAAGAGCAAGGTCGACAACAATAACCTCTATGTGTGTTGTGAGAGAGAGAAAGATGCATACATTGGTGATATCAACTTTAGACGACTGTATGTGCTATGTGTAAGACGGACATATGTGTGTGTCAGTATGCAAACACTTATTAATAAAAAAAATGGAACGTTTTCACAATTCAGCCGTGTGTGTGTGTGTTGTGCACAATTATCTATTGAAAATCAAATACGCACATCACACACACTGGAAGTGTACGTATAATGCCACGAGGTCAAAGTAATATTTCTTGGAACAATGGAGGAGTACTTATCCGCCGAGGGAAACATTTCACTTGCAGAATAGACTGGCCCCTCATCAGCCCATATAGCTGATCAACTCTTAAGCCCTAGCATATATATGGCAAAAATTTACTCGAATATTTTCTTTTAGGTTTGGCATATCCTCTGAATCCTGCGTCTATATAGTGTTTCCTCAGTATAAGTGTGGCACACACACACAGACACATATATATAGATGTGTGTCCGACAGCACATTGAACTAGTTTTTCATCCTTTGTTTTTAATTCGGTAAAGTGGTTCACGGTCTTAAATATTACATGCACAGGAGCACCTCCCTCTCTCTCTCTCTCTCTCTCTCTCTTAAACATACTATCCAACAAGCTACACCACATCTGTAGATTACTCATAGACTACGTATATACAGACACTACACACAAATACACTTATATATTAATTATATGAATATGCTGTGCTGCATGTTCCACTATCTCAATACCACCAATATAATCCCATAAACATGTTTGAAAGAGAGGCATTCGCAAGAGAGTTCCCATCTGTAAAAAATCAAAATGAGCTTCAAGAATATTCCTGCGGCAGTCACGCACATACGTTGATATCTCACGTGACCCTCTAGATATAAATGAAGCTTAGAACCCTAGGTTTCAGCGGCCATACGACTCTGCGATTCCTAGAGGTGGGTATTTGTGCATCTCTATCACACACGCGCACACACACACACAACACCATAACTTTGAAGATTTGGTTTTTTGATTCATTTCCCTTCCAGTATCAAAAGGCTTAAATCTTGATCATGTGGAGGAAAAGTGAGCTGCTAGAGTTTGAGAAGGGATGGGCCATCATACAAAAGGATATCACCAAGCTGATAAACTTGCTCGAGAGTGATTGTGCTAAGGAATTCACTTTTCACCACCGCATGATGCTCTACACGTATTGAACTCTTTTGTGTGTGTGCCAAGTGTGTGTTACGTTGCATTCAATTAACCGACCTGTCTTCTAATTCCAGCAACGTCTATAATTTGTGCATAAAGAATGAGCACCTGCTGTATGAGCACTATAAGCAAATATATGAAGAATACACCAAGTCGAAGGTACATACATGTGGGTGTACATTGATAACTTATGTGAATTAAACAGGTTATTCCTGCACTCGAGGAGAAGGAAGGTGTGTCCTTCTTGAACGAGTTTCTCAACCAGTGGAGAATCTATATGTCCATAGTCAAATCACTTTCTAGCGCCTTTAGCTATGTAGATCGCACCGTGTCGTTGACTATCTGTGTCTCCCTCCTGTCCATAAAGTGGGAATCATGCAATTTAAAGACATGGTGAGTACTATTGTGTGTGTGTGAGAGAGTGAGTGTGTGCATGTGAGTATGTGTGTGCAGAACTGACTATGTATCAATCAATCGCTTAGGTGTATGACGGGTTAAAGAGCAAGGTCGATGGTGCGATGATGGTAATTTCATAAATTGGTCCGTTTATAATAAAATCATATTGGTTTTTTTGTTTCAGTGTGAAGAAGTTGACGAAGTGGGGAGAAGGTCACTGAGATAAGCAATATAATGATGCAAGAGGATGAGCATGATGACCGATAGAGGCCATCGTACACCCGGCGTGCACTTTTGCGTTATTGTTAATACATACTCGTCTATACAAAGCGGAATTCATATACGTATTTATATATACCTTTTATGAAATTTATACGATAGCTGCTGCTT
Organism: Selaginella tamariscina; assembly: GCA_003024785.1. NCBI lineage: Eukaryota > Viridiplantae > Streptophyta > Lycopodiopsida > Selaginellales > Selaginellaceae > Selaginella > Selaginella tamariscina. The sequence goes on from PUQB01000016.1 coordinate 925,988, forward strand.
TCACTATCTCAATTACCACTTATATAATTCCAAACATGTTCAGAACTCAAAATAAGTTTCAAGAATATTCTTGTGACCGTCACCATCAAAATTGAACTTCAAGAATATTCCTGTGGCAGTCCACACACGTACGTTGATATCTCACGTGTCTAGGCTCAACGCTTGGGGCCTGTAGATTTAAATGAAGCTTATACGATTAGAGCGGCTCTGCTATTTCTTGATGTGGGTATTAGTGCACTAAATCTCTCTCTCGCACACACGACGCCATAACTTCGAAGATCTGCTTTGTGATCCATTTCCCTTCCAGTATGAAAATTCAAAAGGCTAAAATCTTGATCATGTCAAGTGAAAGTGAGCTGCTAAAATTTGAGGAGGGATGGGCCATCGTACAAAAGGATATCACCAAGCTGATAAACTTGCTCGAGAGTGACTCTGCTAAGGAATTCACTTATCACGATCGCATGATGTTGTACACGTATTGAACGCTGTAAGCGGCTGCTGTATGAGAACTACAAGCTAATATATGAAGAATACATCAAGTCAAAGGTACTTACACGTGTGTCTACATTGATAACTTATGTGAATTAAACAGGTTATTCCTGCACTCGAGGGGAAGGAATGTGTTCTTCTTGAATGAGTTTCTTAACCAGTGGAGAATCTATATGTCCATCTCAAATCACTTTCTAGCGCCTTTAGCTACGTAGATCGCACCATCGTCGTTAACTATCTGTGTCTCCCTCCTGTCCATGAAGTGGGAATTATGCAATTTAAAGACATGGTGTGTGTATGTGTGTACGTGAGTGTGTGCATGCGTGAGAGCTGATTATGTATCAGTCAATCGCTTAGGTGTACAAGGGATTAAAGAGCAAGGTCGACGGACGATGATGATAATTTTATAAATTGGTCCATTTATATTAAAATCATATTCGTAACTTTGTTGTTTTAGTGTGAAGAAGTTGATGAAGTGCTTGGGGAGAAGGTTGTTGAGATAAACAATATAATGATGTAATACATGGATGAGCGTTGTGAGGATCGAGGCCATACCCGTCCACCCTGACGTGTGTAAATTTTTGTGTTTTTGTTAAGGGAAAATTACATTTATATTCATGAAATTTATCATATTTATACACCTTAGAAGTTTTATATTTACATATATACTTTTTTAAAATTTCAAATTTACATATATACATTTTAAAATTTTCAATTATAATATTTTGATTTTTAAAATAACAATATTAAGTTAAAAATATATTTTTAATTTATAATATTTTACAAATGAAATAATTAAAGTTTAATGTTAAATGTCAAAAAATTATCATAATAAAAATGAAATATTTTTAAAAATAATTATATTATATTGTTGTAAGATCCACGTGTAAGGCTGCATGCGCACATACTACTATTCGTTCCTGGAGAGTGCCTTGCAAGTTCAACCGGGCGCGATGCGTATTAGACCAGCGAGCAAACCACCGGAGCAGGACTTCGTGGTTGCGGAACTGGAGGTGGACAGGCTCTTGAAGATCCCAAAATCGCTGGAATGGGTTGAGGACACGGGTCAGATCCCTGACTCAGCTTCCCCGTAGGTCTCATGACGGATCTTCACGTGATGACATGGAACGTGCGGGGACTTGCCAATTCGGACACCTACGGGCAACGTAAGCATGCGCATCTTGGGCTTTGCATGGCGGAGATGGGTAGTCAGTCAGCGAAGGTAGACATAGCGGCGTTTCAGGAGCACCATATCTCTGCTGCAATGGTGGGAGAAGGATGCTGGATCCTTCCGGGATATACGCGGATGTGGAACCCCGCGGTTGGGAGGACAGGAGGTACATTGCTTTGTGTAAGCAGTAGATGGGCAGGGCTGATACAGAGACATGGCATCATCATCCATGGCAGAGCACAGTTCCTAGTTTTACAGTTGCAGTGCACGCGTGTCGGGATACTCAACGTTTATGCACCAAATGAGGATGGGCAGCGAGGGACGTTCTGGCGCACGTTGCAGGGGCATTACCGGCTCAGGTGGACGAGTGGGTGGTGCTTGGAGACTTCAACATGATTGAGTCGGAACTGGACACGAGCACACCAAGTGGTTTCGCGCGGTATGTGGGATCAATAGTGGGACAGGCGGAACAACAAGCATGGAGACGTTGCATGTGGTGATGGGGATACAGGACGTGTTCGGGGCTTCGTCTTTTCGAACCCACACGCCGCGGTTTACTCGAATGGGGGTCGCATCGGGGGGAGAGATCCTCCACATGCGACTGGACATGATATATGGGTCTGCGTGGGTCTTGGAGAAATGTGGGTGGATGCGCAGGTGGGAAGGCTTCACTCTCTCGGATCACGCGCCGGTTTCTCTCTTCGTAAGGATCATGGCTAGGCCGGATCTTGACTCGCGTCCTGCGGCAATCACATCTCGGTATATAGGTGACCCGGAGACGAGGGCGAAACTGGAAGATATTTGGCAATCCCGAGGAGCAGAGAGACCCGGCTGGCCCCTGAGCGAGTTCCTCCAGAGGTGTCTCGTTGGTGCCGTGCAGATCAAAAGGTCAAACACACATCAGTCTTGTCGAAGGTGAGAGCAGTCCGCGGGAGTTTGGCGGCGTGCAAACGGCTTTTGTGTCGATACCCGGATAACGGATGGCTGTTGGCTCGGAGAGAGGTGGTGAAGAAGCACCTGGAAGGACTGGAGGACTTGAAGGTTCGTGATTGCATGCGACTCCGGATGCAGCGTTGGTATTCCAATGAGAAGCGGCTGAACGCAGAGTTCTATCGCGCCATCAAGCCCACACTGAGGAGCAAGCCAGTGGTAGGTCTCCAGGATGATGAGGGCGGTTGCGTGAGGATCCGCAAGAGATGATGGAGGGGTGTGGAGTACTTCAGGAGACTCTTCTCTGCAGAACCATGGTCCGCTGCACGAAGGCAGGCTTGTGATGTGGTTCTAGCAGCCGTGGATCCTTGCGTGACTCGGAGATGCAGCGGAAACTAGTCCAACCATTCATGGAAGAGGAGATGCGATTGGCGATGGTGAACTGCGCCGAGGAGACAGAGCACCGGGCTTGGATGGGATCCCAATGTCCTTCTTCGCGAACTCGTGGAATTGGATAGGAGCGGCTGTGCACAGGGAATGGACGGACGCATGCGCGAGGCCTGATGACGGTGCATGGGCTGACAGGTATGCAGAGGGTATGATAGCTTTGCTGCCAAAGAAGGCTCAGCAGATCCCACGTTGGTGCGTAGCTAGCGGCCAATTTCCATGATGAACTCATGCTACAAGATTGTAGCCAAGACACTAGCCAACCGGTTGCGGCCGATATGCAGGTGATTGTGAGCTCGTCAGTGCGGTTTCGTGAAGGGGAGGCAACTATATGAGAACGTGGCAACGATGTTGTTGGCGGGGAACGTGCACAGGGGCTTGCCGAGGACTACTGCTTGCTTTTGTTGGATGCGGAGAAGGGTATGACGAGTGGATTGGCGTTCATGGAAGCAGTGATGGTGAAGAAGGGATTCCACGGATGTTCGTGAGCTGGGTGTCTCGGCTGTACCACCACTCAAAGAGCTGCTTGATCCTAAACGGAAGGATGAGTCGGATGATCGAGCTGCGAAGGTCGTTCGACAGGGGTGCCCGCTGGCCCGTACCTATTCCTTATGCAGGCAGAGGCGCTTCATGCCCACCTTTTGGCACGCAGACCCAGGCGTCCATGTGGCATACCACTTCCTAATCAGTTTGGTGTCCTGGCAGGGCAGACAGGGGATACAGCAGGAGGTACTGGATAGCCTGTTTGCGGACAATGCTGGCCTTCTACTAGCAGAGAGGAGGAGAACCTGGACACGGAAACGCCTTACTGGAGCGCTTCAACTTAGCGGCTGGAGCGAAAACCAATTGGGGCAAGTCCAAGGGGATCTGGCTTGGGAGGGGGACCCCCGACCTGGGGGCGTGACTGGGGCTTTCAATGGGTGGAGAGAGGAGCCACCACGAGATATCTTGGCTTCCAGATTGGTGCACGATACGATCCGGTACGTCAGAGTGTCTTTGTGCTAGAGCGCGTGGCCATCACATTACTCAGTGGGGGAAAAGGAAACTGTCCTTCCCTGCGCGTGCCACGGTCGCTAACAGCGTCCTGCTTGGGAGCCTCTGGTTTTTCGCAGGTGTATGGAGCGTCAACGTGGAGACAATGAAGAAAATTGAAGCTTTACTGCGCACGTACATCTGGAAAGGAGCTGGCCAACGCATGCTACCAAGCCCGTGTTAGATGGGAGTCGTGCACCATGCCGAAGTCTGAAGGTGGCCTGGGCTTGATCCCCCCGTTGGAAGCAGCTCAAGCGTTGTTGGTTAAGTTGGTGATCAGGGGTTGTCGCCCGGGAGTCAACCATGGAAGATATTTTGCGAGACTTCTTAGAGCGTGTACGGCCAGCCCGGGGATCTGGAAGAGTGGTGCAATGGGCACAGGACAGCGTGTGGTTTCTTGGCAACTTCGGCGCTCCGGCTCCCGGTAATCAGGGAATCCTTTTCAGGCAAGCTTCTCGGCACCTGGGAGAAGCTCAAGGGCTTTGTACCCCGTTGTTCCGGGATGCCGCGCTGAATCTGAGCACCCCGTGTTTCTCCACGAGCTAATGCGGTAGAGGAGGGCTGGGTCTTAGGTGATGAAAGGATGCCGCAATCGATGCGGATTGCTTCCGACGGTGGCACAAGGCTGGGATTGCGACGGGTCCAACAGCTAGAGGATTTGCAGGTGGGAGAAACGCTTTGGAAGCTCACTGGATTCAAAGGTGGGAGGATCACCCGATACATGTGGTAACGGAGACCATGCGACACGCAGTCAAAACCCTTGTGTATGCCCGTGATCGCTGCGGGAAATGGGAGATTGGCAGGAGCAGGGGATCAAAACAGGGGATTGGCTGCTCATTGAGGAACAGGGGGGATCTACGGTGTGGTTTGTGTATGACGTGGCAGGCATGGAAGGGGCGAGATTTCGAGTCTCAAGAGAGGACGGTTTGCTGCAGCCACATGAGATCGCGACACCCAGTTGCCAGATCTGTCATTGGCGCAGTTAGCACGGGTGGTAGACATGGCAAACAAGTACCCCTGTGTGGATCCAAGCGTCCGACATGGTGAGTGGAGATGTTGTACCTTTTTCACAAAGGGGCGTGGAGGAACTTGACTTCGATCCCAAGGCATGGAGGTGGACTGCAGGAGAATCGGGAGCAGCTTTTAATTACAACCTGGAATGGGACGCAGATTTACTGGGTAAGCGCCCGGTTCCAAGCTGGCTGATCACTTACATGCAGCTAGACTCCCGCGAGGGTTGAGCAAGGATTTCGGGCGGAGCTTTGGTCAGGTCCGTGGCCGGCAGCCATTAAGGCGATGATGTGGTTGCTTCTCAGAACAGTCTGGCTGTGCGGGAATATCTGGGGCTCCCGGCTCAGGGGTGTGAGGCTTGCGGGACGTTGGAATCAAGCGGCACTGTTTCTGGGAGTGTGGGCGCGCAGGAAATCTGGGCTCATGCGCTGCGTGTGAAGCAGGTATGTCGGCAGGACGCGCTAGTGAGCTGGGAGCTATCTTGCCTTGGAGAGCACGCGTCTATGTTTCAAAGTCACCGGCGTGTGGGTTGTGAAGGGGACAGAGACCTTCCAGCTTAGTCCGGGCCTGCTTTAGATATAGTGGAAGAGCCGCCGGGGATGTCGTTGAGTCAGTGGTACTTCATTCGGGGCTGCACCATGTGGGCAATTTGGCGCTCACAAAACGCGGGGGTGTTCAAGGGGAGGAGGTGGACGACTCAGCGTGCTTGTCTTCTTCTGGACTACACTGGTGTCGGCAGTGGCTCCCACCATGAGGTTTCTTGGGAACAAGGTGATCTGGAGGAGGATTTACTAGAAAGACAGTGGCTTCCACTGCTTAGAGTGAAACTACAAAGTCAGGTGAAGTGGAGATGGAGCCCACCTAGGTGGTTAGTGGATTCTTATGGATGAGGCACCAGGTGCATATGAGTTTTTGTCTTGGTTGTCTGACGTGGCTGTTGACGTGCTGCTGACGTGGCTGCTGACGTAGTGAGGTGGAGGAACATGGGCTAAGGTGTACATAGGATTCTTGAGTTAATTAGTTCGACAGCATAGAAAGTAGGGGAATTGTTGGTTGTAATTTTGCCCCATGAATAAACTTTTAACATTCCTTCACATACTATTATTCGTGTGTAGTGGATTTTGATAATCGTCGGATTAGATTTAATCCGGACCACTCGCTCTTGTATATAAGTTAGGGTTTCTGAATGGATATACACATTTCTATATTTCAAGCTCTCACATTGGTGGATGTGAGGGGCACCTCTAATTGTCCTTACGAAGTGCTCGGATTTGTGTTTTTTTATCAATTTTCTTTATCTTCTTAGGTCTAACTTTTCATTGTCTAAATTTATTTCTCTTGTATTTTGTCTTTCTTCGTTCATGAATCCACAACAGGCAAATCCCTTGTCTGTGGAGCAGTTACTCATGCAGTTGTTGATGCCATGCGTGTGCAACTGAACAATCATTCTCAGTTGATGGCAGCATTCACAGTCCAGGGTACTCCTCCTACTCATGTTGCAAACCCCTGTCCGGCCGGATTTCTTTCGCGGAAATCCTGGAGATGATGTGTACCATTGGTTTGACCACTTCATTGGTTGCCACATATCATTCGTGGGACGGTGCTCAGTGTTTGCGCGAGTTTCCTACTTGTCTTCAAGGGACGGCGTTGCAGTGGTACAATGGTCTGGACGTTGCAACTCGTGGAGATTGGAATATTCTTCCAGAGATCTTCAAACGTGCATTTGGGCATGCGGACGACTGTGATGATGCTTTTCAGCAGTTGCATCGTATTCGTCAGGAGCCATCTGAGTCGGTGATGCAGTTTGGTGTTCGCTTTCGAAGCCTTTTGCTGCGTGCAGAACCTAACATGTCGGAACGCATCAAGTTAGGTATGTTGTGGCCAGCACTTCGTCAAGACCTTGTGGGGCTTGTGCATGCACTAGCTCCAGTGACTCTTGACGATGCTTTGAGGCTGGCACAACGATATGAGTCGTCACCTCTCCCACTTGCCCTTCACGTGCTCTCGTTCCACTTCATGTTGGGGATGGACCTGCTCCGATGGAGGTTGAGGCTGTTGCCGCTCGTGTACCAGCACAAGGTGGGGCCCGTGGACGAGGACGTGGACGTGCAGTTCGTTGTTGGGCATGTGATGAGGTTGGACACACGTATCGGCGCTGTCAACGGTTTCCCGATTGGCGTCCCCCATTTCCAGGATGGAGGCCATGGCGTCAACAACGTCCGGTTGGTGCTGCTGCAGTGGAAGGTTGTGATGCGGTGGATCTTCCGGGAAACGACGAATCGCACGAGTAGAGGAGGGTCCTCGTGCGAATAAATTAGTGACCCCTCCATCTTTCTTTCGGGAGTATCATCAAGGGGTTCACTCGGCACCAAATCATCCGGTTTTCACTTTTCAAGCTCGTTTAATCACACGCCACGTCCTTTTTCCTTTCAGTGTTGGTGGATACAGGTTCAAGTTTGTCCTCTGTTTTCAATCTGTTGCTACACGTTGTAGCCTTCATTTGCGTCGTGCGGTAGAACCAGTCTTCATTCTGTACGGCAACGGACATACTCATGCTTGTTCGCGGGATGAAGTGGACATTGTTGTTCGTGTGGATGATGTGAGCTCGAGCTTCAATCTTTGCGGGTGGTGCCGAGTCAAGCTTTTCACCTTATTCTTGGTATGGATTGGTTAACTCGCAATCATGCCAAGTGTGACTTTGAAAAGTCTCCCCCTTGTTTGACTCTCCCTCGTCTTTCTTCCATTCCTCTTACTTCTATTCCACTTCGTCCATCTGCTTCCACCTCTGCTTCCATCACTTTTGTCTCACCCTTATTTCCAACCATTTTCCCTTCATGCTCTTCCTTTCTTCTCTGGATCCATCAGATGATCGTCGTGCTGTAGTTGTTGATCAACTCAAGAAGGAGTATGCTGATCTTTTCAACTTCGACTTGTCATCTGGGGCCAAGATTGCGACACGCCACCCTATTCCAACTGGAGATGCTAGGCCAATCAAGGTACCTGTTCGGCGTCGATCACCAAAGGAGCTCAAGATCTTACGAGCGAATGTCAAAGAGATGTTGGAGAAGGGTGTTATCCGGAAATCTCGAAGTCCTTGGGCGTGCGAACCTCACCTTGTGACGAAGCCTGATGGGAGCGTTCGATTCTGCATTGACTATCGCCCATTAAATGAGGTAACCGTCTCAGATGTGTACCCACTTCCTCATACTGCAGACCTTTTGGATCGACTGGGGCGGAGCCGTTGGTTCACCAAGTTAGATCTCGCATCTGGATATTGGCAAGTTCCGATGGCTGACATGGACATTCCCAAGACTGCTTTTCGGACACCATTTGGCCTGTACGAGTTCTTGGTGATGCCTTTCGGTTTGAGCAATGCTCCAGCAACTTTCCAGCGTATGATGGACGAGGTTCTTTGCGACATGCCGGAGGTGACTGCTGATTTCATCGATGATGTTTTGATCCATTCGATGGAACGTGGGAGGAGCATGTCGGTGATGTACGTAAGGTTTTGGATCGGTGCGGGAAGTTGGTTTGAAGTTGAAGCCATCTAAGTGTGTGTTTGGATCAAAGGACACCACTTATCTGGGTTATCGCATTTCACGTGAAGGTTTGCAAGTCGATCCTGACAAACTAGTTGCAGTTTTGAAGTTCCCTACGCCAAAGTGTGTGAATGATGTGCAACGCTTTCTTGGCAAGGTACAATATCTGGGTCGTTTTGTGGATCATCTTTCAGATCGTACTGCACCGTTGCGCGCGTTGTTGAAATCGTCAATGACTTCTTTTTTTGGTCTAAGGATTGCAAGCAGGCATTTGCAGATCTCAAAGAGTTGTTGACGACTCCTCCAGTTTTGGCGTACCCGGATTACACCCGTCCTTTCATCTTGCGTGTAGATGCTTCTGACATCGGCCTCGGGGGTATTGATGCAGGAGAGTACGTGTGTTCCTGGCCAACGACATCCCATTGCGTACATCAGCCGTACATTGCAGCCAGCAGAGGTGAATTACTCCACGACAGAAAAGGAGTGTCTAGCAGCAGTTTGGGGTTTTGAGAAGCTCCATGCCTACTTGCATGGTTCGCACGTTGTTGGAAGGCGATCATGCAGCAGTCACTTCGTTGTTGAAGCGGAAGAATTTGATTGGGCGTACTGCTCGGTGGGCCTTGAAACTTCAAATTTACGACTTTGAAGTTGTTCATCGTCCAGGGAGTTCCATGGCTGATGCTGATGCTCTTTCTCGGGCTCCTCTTCCACCTTCTCTCTCTTCTGTTGCCCCAGAGGAACCAGTTGTTCCAGCTTCAGTGGACTTTTTGGATGAAGATTCCGTACCATCAGCAGTTGCTGTGCTTGACGTTCAGTGTCCGCAAATGCAGAGTTAGATTTGCCGTCTTTGGATGAGGTTCGGGAAGCTCAAAAGGTTGAGCCGTGGATTCGAAGGCTTCGTGATGGGTTTGAGAATCCTGCATCACTTGCTGATGACTTGCCTTTCAGGCATTTACATTCACAGTATCGCCTTCAGGATGACCTTCTTTATTTTGTGGGGACTGATCCAGATGATCCTTTGCGGTTGGTGGTGCCTTCAATCTTCATTCCACGCTTCCTCCATGCTTACCATGACTCTCCTATTCTTGGCGGGCACATGGGACATCGTCGGGTGATGGAGAAGCTGCAGATCTTTCTATTGGCCGGAGTTGCGAGGAGATGTGATTCGGTATGTGCGTAGTGTGTGTGGTGCCAAGCTCGCAATACTCCCCCATGTGCTTCGGAAGGACGGTTGGAGTCAATTGCAGTTTCTCGTCCATTTGAGTTGGTGGCATTTGATTTGATGGGACCTTTTCCGCGGTCAATTGCTGGCATAGTACGTTATTATTGCTTCTGATTACCTAACTCGTTGGGTAGAAGTTGGTGCTCTTGCTAATGCGACTGCTTCTGCGTTGGTCAGTTTCTCCTTAATCGGGTTGTGTTTTAGCATTCTTGTCCGGAGCGAATTCTCTTGGATAATGGTCCTGCATTTATGACTGAGGCATTTCCGCAGTGGAAATGACTGTATTGAGTGCTACGGCAAGTAGGGCTACAGTTTATGAGTTCAGCACGACATTCAACCTGATCCTCCAAAGATTGTACATGTGCAATGGTTGAAGCATTTTGTGCAACGGGAACAAGTTGTGCCGCTTACAGATCCACCAATGCCTCCTCCTGATGTTCCTTAAGATCCGGGCCCATCTACAAGAGAACCCTAACCAACTTACACCCTTTCAATAGGAGGGGATAATGTAAGATCCACGTGTACGATTGTATGTGCACATACTATTATTAACGTAATGGATTTTGATAGTTGTCGGATTGGATTCAATCTGCACCATTCGCTCTTGTATATAAGTTAGGGTTTTTCTGAATTAATGGATATACACATTTCTATATTCCAAGCTATTACATTGTGATATATATGTTCAATAGGTTGTATTTTGGACCTAAATATAATAAATATAAATTAGTTATAAATTCTTATTAATTTTTAAAAGTGATTTTTAATTTTTAATTTTAAAATTTATGAAGTTTTAAATTAAAATTTTAAGGATATATATGTAAATATAAAACTTCTAAGGATAATATATGTAAATATGATAAATTTTAGAGGTATAAATATAGTTTTCCTTTTATTAATCTACGGAAAGCATAATTCATATACATATTACAGGGCAGTTTATGTATATACAAAGTGCTGTTTTACTTGCATTATAAATAATAATTTAATTTCTGGTCAAACTTTGTACACAATAACCTCTGTGTGAGAAAAGATGCATACAGTGGTGATATGAGAATTGCATTTAGATGACTCTGTGTGCTATGTGTACAGACGGACATATGTGTGTGTCAGCATGCAAACACTTATGTATTGATAAAAAATCAATACCCTCTTGTATTAATGATAATTAATTAATAAATTATAAATATGAAAAAATTTATGTATTTAAAAAAAAAAAAAAAACCTATATATACCAAATCATAAATATAAATGAAATGCATTAACTCTTTATAAATGCATATAGAATCATTAAAATGATTAATTTAATTAATTATGATTAAGAAAAAGGGCTGGACTATGGAAACTATCCCAAAAAATTTGCTAGGAATGGTGCACTGGTAACTTGTAACTCAGAGAACAACGTACCATAATGATTTAACTGTTTTTCAGTTGGTGTATGCCTGTTATGCTGGAGGATTCAGAAACTAACTCACCTGGTCCATATACAAAGCTGCATATAAGACAGGGTTGGCAGTGAAGAATGTCTTGCTGGTGTATGAGAAATTTTTTTGGTAGCCACAACTCCAGCATTTTTCATTGCCACATGTGATGAGTTACAGCCTTCGTTGTCTTGTTGCAGCTGTAGCGTCTATCTACAGTGTGTGTTTTGGAGCTGTATTGTGCATCGTAGTGTTTCTCATTATGTGTGGCACACACACAAGTATATAAACATGTGTGTGTGTGTTGTGCACAATTATCTATTGAAAGTCAAATAAGCACATCAACACACACTGGTAGTTCAATAGCGATAATGCTGCTAAACAAAGGCCACGAGGTCAAAGTAATGTTCCTTGGAACAATGGAGGAGTACTTATCCGCCGAGGGAAACATTTCACTTGCAGAATAGACATTGAACAGGACCTGGCTCATCATCAGCTCCACGAATCATATAGAACCCTAATCTGCAACTCTTAAAATCCAAGAAGATACTTGAAATTCTCTTTTAGCATTGGCATATCTTCAGAATCATGTGTGTGTGTGTGTGTGTGTGACGGCACATTCAACTAGTTTTTCATCCTTTGTGTTCAATTCAGTAAAGTGATTCACGGTCTTATGCAATCAAGCACCTCTCTCTCTCTCTATCTATATCTTAAACATACTGGCCAACAAGCTACCCACATCTATAGATTACACATAGACTACATACTATGTACGCTACATACATACCGACATACACTACTACACATACATAATACACACTTGTATATATAGATTATATGTATATGTAGAATATTGTGCTGCTGCTCAATGCATGTTCCACTATCTCAATACCACCTATATAATTCCATAAACATGTTTGAAAGAGAGGCATTTGCAAGAGAGTCCCATGTGTAAGGGCAATCACATTGGACATGTCACAAATTTAGGTACCAAGCCGGTCTTGATATCACCACCTTGGTCTTGCACATTACAACTTTGTCTTGCGTATTATTATAATTAATAACTTTAGGGTTGAATTTCATACAGATCCTTTGGAGTGCATTCTTGCTTCCAATGTGTGAGAGAGAGAGCAATAGCTTCAATCTAAAGAGGTTAGCTCATCAAGCTCAAAGAAGAAACAAAAATTACAAGACGCTAAATCTTTTATAGAATGTAGATAAAAGGGTAACGAGGGATCGATAGGTAAGATGAGTTGCGACATTAAAGACATTGTTGGACATTTGCTTATTAACACAAAAAAACAGGTATCTCAGTAGTTATTACTTTAAATCAGCTTATTAATATCAACCTCTTAACTTTGTTTATCCAACGAAAAGCATATAAGCAAGATATAATATTTCAACTACAATATTTATCAAGGTTCGAAGCAATCTATTTATTATTTTGTGGATCCTTATTTATCTCTCTTGCAAAGTGGGTTCCCCTTAATGGAAAATAAGAATGATTCTTCATTACATTCATAACAAACAAAAACCATGCATGACGAAATATACACATTGGAGGGAAATCGTGCATCACTTTAAATATTATATATAAGACGGAAAAAAACCATGCATGATTTAAATAATGATTAAACTATTTATAATGAGAACTTGCAAGATGCAACATTATCTTGCTATATATGTTTTAAAATTTAACTATTATGATATTTACTTATATATTCAAGCAAGATTATATTAAAATCTAACAAGATAATAAATAAAATAATTTTTTACCTATAGAAATCTTTGCAACTAAATTAGATTTTAACATTCTTTAAAGCCATAACATAAAGGTACACCTCATTGTTTATTATAAGATGCAAGCATAAAGTATGATATTCACATATCTGCATATCTGCCACATGTGACTCCCATCCATCTATACAAACTATGAAAATAAATAATTACAATGTTAAAATATAAATTACATAAGTTACCTGGACAACAAGGTTCTTTAAGTAGAGTAAGGGCGATGAACAACTGGAGAACGTGTGTATTGCACTAGCCTTGGGCAATGAATAAAGATTGGTTTGCAAGAAGCTCACTCGTATACTTTACCCTCATTGTCATTTGCTTAGCTGAAGTTTTGGACTGAACAGCTGTTGAAACTTTACTTACCACCCAACAGACCAAGTATCATTACAATCACTTGAAACGTGCAGACAATATCGTTTCAAGGCCCTATTAGGCCATGGCAGAAGACAAACTCTGAAACAGTCAAAACTAAATTAACATTAAGAGACCTTGGTTTACCTAGTTCCGACCACCCATAAAGAATCAAAATGAGCTTCAAGAATATTTTTGTGGCAGTCACGTACATACTTTGATATCTCACGTGAACGCGTGGGTCCTGTAGGATATAAATGAAGCTTAGAACCCTAGGTTTGAGCGGTCCTACAATTAGAGCGGCTCTGCGATTCCTAGAGGTGGGTATTTGTGCACTAAATCTCTCTCTATCACACACTAACACACACACAACACCATAACTTTGAAGATTTGGTTTTGTTTTACTCGTGATCCATTTCCCTTTCAGTATCAAAAGGCTTAAATCTTGATCATGTGGAGGAAAAGTGAGCTGCTAGAGTTTGAGAAGGGATGGGCCATCATACAAAAGGATATCACCAAGCTGATAAACTTGCTCGAGAGTGATTGTGCTAAGGAATTCACTTTTCACCACGCATGATGCTCTACACGTATTGAACTCTTTTGTGTGTGCCAAGTGTGTGTTACGTTGCATTCAATTAACCGACATGTCTTCTAATTCCAGCAACGTCTATAATTTGTGCATAAAGAATGAGCACCTGCTGTATGAGCACTATAAGCAAATATATGAAGAATACACCAAGTCGAAGGTACATACATGTGGGTGTACATTGATAACTTATGTGAATTAAACAGGTTATTCCTGCACTCGAGGAGAAGGAAGGTGTGTCCTTCTTGAATGAGTTTCTCAACCAGTGGAGAATCTATATGTCCATAGTCAAATCACTTTCTAGCGCCTTTAGCTATGTAGATCGCACCATTGTCGTTGACTATCTGTGTCTCCCTCCTGTCCATAAAGTGGGAATCATGCAATTTAAAGACATGGTGAGTACTATTGTGTGTGTGTGTGTGAGAGTGAGTGTGTGCATGTGAGTATGTGTGTGCAGAACTGACTATGTATCAATCAATCGCTTAGGTGTATGACGGGTTAAAGAGCAAGGTCGATGGTGCGATGATGGTAATTTCATAAATTGGTCCGTTTATAATAAAATTATATTGGTAATTTTTTTGTTTCAGTGTGAAGAAGTTGACGAAGTGCTTCGGGAGAAGGTCACTGAGATAAGCAATATAATGATGCAAGAGGATGAGCATGATGACCGATAGAGGCCATCGTACACCCGCGCATGCACTTTTGCGTTATTGTTAATACATACTCGTCTATACAAAGCGGAATTCATATACGTATTTATATATGACAAGAACTACCTTTTATGAAATTTATACGATATCTGCTGCTTTCACTATCTCAATTACCACTTATATAATTCCATAACAACTCAAAATAAGTTTCAAGAATATTCTTGTGACCGTTCACCATCAAAATTGAACTTCAAAATATTCCTGTGGCAGTCCACACACGTACGTTGATATCTCACGTGTCTAGGCTCAACGCGTGGGGCCTGTAGGATTTAAATGAAGCTTATACAATTAGAGCGGCTCTACTATTTCTTGATGTGGGTATTAGTACACTAAATCTCTCTCTGCACACATGACGCCATAACTTCGAAGATCTGCTTTGTGATCCATTTCCCTTCCAGTACAAAGGCTAAAATCTTGATCATGTCAAGTGAAAGTGAGCTGCTAAAATTTGAGCATTGTACAAAAGGATATCACCAAGCTGATAAACTTGCCCGAGAGTGACTCTGCTAAGGAATTCACTTATCACGATTGCATGATGTTGTACACGTATTGAACTCTTTTGTGTGCGCGCGTGTGTTATGTTGCATTCAGTTAACCAACATGTCTTCTTATTCCAGCAACGTCTACGATTTGTGCCGTAATAATAATTTGCATAAGCGGCTGCTGTATGAGAACTACAAGCTAATATGAAGATACATCAAGTCAAAGGTACATACACGTGTGTCTACATTGATAACTTATGTGAATTAAACAGGTTATTCCTGCACTCGAGGGGAAGGAATGTGTGCTTCTTGAACGAGTTTCTTAACCAGTGGAGAATCTATATGTCCATCTCAAATCACTTTCTAGCGCCTTTAGCTATGCACCATTGTCGTTAACTATCTGTGTCTCCCTCCTGTCCATGAAGTGGGAATCATGCAATTTGAAGACATGATGAGTACTATTGTGTGTGTATGTGTGTACGTGAGTGTGTGCATGCGTGAGAGCTGATTATGTATCAATCAATCGCTTAGGTGTACGAGGGATTATAGAGCAAGGTCGATGGAACGATGATGATAATTTCATAAATTGGTCTCGATGGAACGATGATGATAATTTCATAAATTGGTCATTATTATATAACATATTGTATTTATATTTAACTTTGTGTTTTAGTGGGAAGAAGTTGATGAAGTGCTTGGGGAGAAGGTTGTTGAGATAAACAATATAATGATGTAATACATGGATGAGCGTTGTGAGGATAGAGGCCATACCCGTCCACTCGACATGTGTAAATTTTTGTGTTTTTGTTAAGGAAAATTACATTTATATGCATGAAATTTATCATATTTATATACGTATATACTCTTTTAAAATTCCAAATTTACATATATACATTTTAAAATTTTCAATTGTAATATTTTGATTTTTAAAATAACAATATTAAGTTAAAAATATATTTTTAATTTATAATATTTTACAAATGAAATAATTAAAGTTTATTAAATGTTAAATGTCAAAAAATTATCATAATAAAAATGAAATATTTTTAAAAATAATTATATTATATTGTGATATATATGTTGAATAGGTTGTATTTTGGACTTAAATATAATAAAATATAAATTAATTATAAATTCTTATTAATTTTTTAAAAATGATTTTTTTAATTTTAAAATTTATGAAATTAAAATTTTAAGATATATATGTAAATATAAAACTTCTAAGGATAATATATGTAAATATGATAAATTTAGAGGTATAAATATAATTTTCCTTTTATTAATCTACGGAAAGCATAATTCATATACATATTACAGGGCAGTTTATGTATATACAGAGTGCTGTTTTACTTGCATTATAAATAATAATTTAATCTGGTCAAACTTTGTACACAATAACCTCTATGTGTGAGAAAAAGATGCATACAGTGGTGATATGAGAATTGCATTTAGACGACTCTGTGTGCTATGTGTACAGACGGACATATGTGTGTGTCAGCATCCAAACACTTATGTATTGATAAAAAATCAATAAATGGAACCTTGCCCCTCTTGTATTAATGATAATTAATTAATAAATTATAAATATGAAAAAAATTATGTATTTAAAAAAAAAAAAACCTATATATACCAAATCATAAATATAAATGAAATGCATTAACTCTTTATAAATGTATATAAAATCATTAAAATAATTAATTTAATTAATTATGATTAAGAAAAAGGGCTGGACTGTGAAAACTATCCCAAAAATTTGCTAGGAATGGTGCACCTGGTAACTTGTAACTCAGAGAACAACGTACCATAATGATTTAACTGTTTTTCAGTTGGTGTATGCCTGTTATGCTGGAGGATTCAGAAACTAACTCACCTGGTCCATATACAAAGCTGCATGTAAGACAGGGTTGGCAGTGAAGAATGTCTTGCTGGTGTACGAGAAATTTTTTTGGTAGCCACAACTCCAGCATTTTTCATTGCCACATGTGATGAGTTACAGCCTTCGTTGTCTTGTTGCAGCTGTAGCGTCTATCTACAGTGTGTGTTTTGGAGCTGTATTGTGCATCGTATGTTTCTCATTATGTGTGGCACACACACAAGTATATATACATGTGTGTGTGTTGTGCACAATTATCTATTGAAAGTCAAATAAGCACATCACACACACTGGTAGTTCAATAATGATAATGCTGCTAAACAAAGGCCACAAGGTCAAAGTAATGTTCCTTGGAACAATGGAGGAGTACTTATCCGCCGAGGGAAACATTTCACTTGCAGAATAGACATTGAACAAGACCTGGCTCATCATCAGCTCCACAAATCATATAGAACCCTAATCTGCAACTCTTAAAATCCAAGAACATACTTGAATATTCTCTTTTAGCATTGGCATATCTTCAGAATCCTGTGTGTGTGTGTGTGTGTGACGGCACATTCAACTAGTTTTTCATCCTTTGTGTTCAATTCAGTAAAGTGATTCACAGTCTTCATGCAATCAAGCACCTCTCTCTCTCTCTATCTATATCTTAAACATACTGGCCAACAAGCTACACCACATCTATAGATTACACATAGACTACATACCTATGTACGCTACATACCGACATACTACACATACATAAATACGCACTTGTATATATAGATTCTATGTATATGTAGAATATTGTGCTGCTGCTCAATGCATGTTCCACTATCTCAATACCACCTATATAATTCCATAAACATGTTTGAAAGAGAGGCATTTGCAAGAGAGTTCCCATGTGTAAGGGCAATCACACATTGGACATGTCACAAATTTAGGTACCAAGCCGGTCTCGATATCACCACCTTGGTCTTGCACATTACAACTTTGTCTTGGGTATTATTATAATTAATAATTTTAGGGTTGAATTTCATACAGATCCTTTGGAGTGCATTCTTGCTTTCCAATGTGAGAGAGAGAGAGCAATAGCTTCAATCTAAAGAGGTTAACTCATCAAGCTTCAAAGAAGAAACAAAAATTATAAGACGCTAAATCTTTTATAAAATGTAGATAAAAGGGTAATGAGGGATTGATAGGTAAGATGTGTTGCGACTAGGATTGTGAATTACATTAAAGACATCGTTGGACATTTGCTCATTAACACAAGAAAATATGTATCTCAGTAGTTATTATTTTAAATCAGCTTACTGATATTCAACCTCTTGAACTTTGTTTATCCAATGAAAAGCATACTAAGCAAGATATAATATTTCAACTACAATATTTAAGATGGGTTTGAAGCTTTGGAGAAGCAATTAATTTATAATTCTATTCAATATTATTTAATTTATTTATTATTTTTTGGATCTTTATTTATCTCTCTTGCAAAGTGAGTTCCCCTTGATGTAAAATAAGAATGATCCTTCATTACATTCATAACAAACAAAAATCATGCATGATAAAATATACACATTGGAAGGAAATCGTGCATCACTTCAAATATTATATACAAGACGGAAGAAAACCATGCATGATTTAAATAATGATTAAACTATTTATAATGAGAACTTGCAAGACGCAACATTATCTTGCTATATATGTTTTAAAATTTAACTATTATGATATTTACTTATATATTTAAGCAAGATTATATTAAAATCTAACAAGATAATAAAATAAAATAATTTCTTGCATATAGAAATCTTAAAGCCATGACTTGCAACTAAATTAGATTCCAAAGCCATAACATAAAGGTACACCATTGTTTATTATAAGATGCAAGCATAAAGTACCATATTCACATATTTGCCCATCCATTCGTACAAACTACAAAAATAAATAATTACAATGTTAAAATATAAATTACATAAGTTACCTGGACAGCAAGGTTCTTCAAGTGGAGCTAAGGGGCAATGAACAACTGGAGGACGCCGTGTATTGCACTGGCCTTGGGCAATAAATAAAGATTGGTTTGCAAGAAGCTCACTCGTATACTTCACCCTCGTTGTCCTTTGCTTAGCTAAAGTTTTGGACTGAACAGCTGTTGAAACTTTACTTACCACCCAACGGACCAAGTATCATTACAATCGCTTGAAACAAACGTGCTCAGACAATATCGCTTCAAGGCCTTATTAGGCCATGGTGGAAGACAAACTCTGAAACAGTCAAGACTAAATTAACATTAAGAAACCTTGGTTTACCTAGTTCCGACCGGCCGTAAAGAATCAAAATGAGCTTCAAGAATATTTTTGTGGCAGTCACGTACATACTTTGATATCTCACGTGAACGCGTGGGTCCTGTAGGATATAAATGAAGCTTAGAACCCTAGGTTTCAGCGGTCCTACAATTAGAGCGGCTCTGCGATTCCTAGAGGTGGGTATTTGTGCACTAAACCTCTCTCTATCACACACTAACACACACACAACACCATAACTTTGAAGATTTGGTTTTGTTTTAGTCGTGATCCATTTCCCTTTCAGTTTCAAAAGCTTTAAATCTTGATCATGTCAAGGGAAAGTGAGCTGCTAGAATTTGAGGAGGGATGGGCCATCATACAAAAGGATATCACCAAGCTGATAAACTTGCTCGAGACTGATTCTGCTAAGGAATTCACTTTTCACGAGCGCATTATGCTCTACACGTACTGAACTCTTTTGTGTGTGTGCGTGCGCACGTGTGTGTTATGTTGCATTCAGTTAACCAACCTGTCTTCTAATTTCAGCAACGTCTATAATTTGTGCATGAAGAATGGTTTGATTAGGCACCTGCTGTATGAGCACTATAAGCAAATATATGAAGAATACACCAAGTCGAAGGTACATACATGTGGGTGTACATTGATAACTTATGTGAATTAAACAGGTTATTCCTGCACTGGAGGAGAAGGTGTGTCCTTCTTGAACGAGTTTCTCAACCAGTGGAGAATCTATATGTTAATAGTCAAATCACTTTCTAGTGCCTTTAACTATCTAGATCGCAGCCTAGTTAAGTGTCTGCGTCTCCCTCCTGTCCATAAAGTGGGAATCATGCAATTTAAAGACATGGTGAGTACTACTGTGTGTGTGTGTGAGTGTGCGTATGTGTGTGCAGAATTGACTATGTATCAATCAATCGCTCAGGTGTATGACGGGTTAAAGAGCAAGGTCGATGGTGCGATGATGGTAATTTCATAATTTGGTCAGTTTATAATAAAATCATATTGGTAAGTTTTTGTTTCAGTGTGAAGAAGTTGACGAAGTGCTTCGGGAGAAGGTTATTGAGATAAACAATATAATGATGCAAGATATGGATGAGCAAGATGAGTACGATGACAATAGAGGCCATCGCACACCCGCATGTGCACTTTTGCGTTTTTGTTAATATATGCACGTTTACACAAAGCGGAATTCATATCCGTATTTATATATGGACAAGAACTACCTTTTTATGAAATTTATACGAGTCAAACAGCATGATATATACACAAACTGCCCTGGATATCAAATATTATTTCTGGGTCAATCTTTGCATACAGTAACCTGTGAGAGAGATTTTGATTGGTGATATCAAAATTGAACCGTATGTAGTTCAACAGTGATAATGCAGATTGATAATTCCACGAAATGGAAGTGATGTTACTTGATCCGCCGAGGGATACATTTCACTGCAGAAATTACACAGGAGCTGGCCCAGCAATCATGGAACCCTAATCGAATCCCTCACTTATTTCCTGATTAATTCTAAACTCTGTATATAAACTTCAAATTAAAACTAATTTTCTCATTAATTCAAAACTTATGTATATAAAGTATAAAGTTAAAAATTGATTTTATTGGTGCCTCGTATATAAACTTAATCTAATTTTAAATTAAAACTTTCTCGTTAATTAAAAACTTACATGTTAAAAATTGATTTTGTTGGTGCCTCTTTGCAGAGGCTTCCCAAAAATTAAGTTATGCCGCTCTATGTGGCCAACACACGGTATTCTTTAGTAAAAGGCGAAGCTTTGCGCTGACCACACGGCTACATATGTTTTAAACAAAATGGTTGCCCTCTTATATAGTCCCAGGCCGACACCCGCCCACTCTTATAGTTGGCCTGCACACGTGGCTGCATCTTAATCATCCACGTCAGGTTAAGCTCCGCATTTGCCCTCATAGGGCATCCGCTGTAAGCAAACAGATGCATGAAGAAGATCCCATCTGCCCCGCTTTTGTTTAACCCATCGACAAGAAGCAGTAAAGCTACAAAATCATCTAAGTATTCTTCATTCTTTCAATTCCTCAATGGCACTCAGTGTGTTTGATCCATTCTCCATTGTTTCGGATCTCATGAGCGAGCCATCCAGGCAGGTTGCAACAGATGCAAGCGCAGTGGCAAACACCCGTGTGGATTGGCTGGAAACGGCGGATGCACATATGTTCAAGGCGGATCTCCCGGGGCTCTCCAAGGAACAGGTGAAGATCACGGTTGAAGACGGGCCATTCTGCAGATCAGCGGGGAGCGCAAGCTCGAGGAGAGCCAGAAGGACGACAAATGGCACCGTGCACGGCAGTTTCATGAGGAGGTTCAGGCTCCCTGACAATGTGAATTTGGATAGTATCAAGGCCGATTTTGCCCATGGGGTTATCCCAAAGCCCCAGCCCAGAACCATCCAGGTCCAGTGAATGACTTGCCTTATAAAATGTTTTGAATCCCCATATAAGTAAAGCTTTTGTATTTCACATAGTTCAAAAATTAGGTTAATGCCGATCTACATATGTGTGTGTCAGTATGCAAACACTTATGTATTAATAATAAAAATGGAACGTTTTCACAATTCAGCCGTGTGTGTGTGTGTTGTGCCACAGTTATCTATTGAAAATCAAATACGCACATCACACACACTGGAAGTGTACGTATAATGCCACGAGGTCAAAGTAATATTTCTTGGAACAATGGAGGAGTACTTATCCGCCGAGGGAAACATTTCACTTGCAGAATAGACTGGCCCCTCATCAGCTCCACGAATCATATAGAACCCTGATCAACTCTTAAGCCCTAGCATATATATGGCAAAAATTTACTCGAATATTTTCTTTTAGGTTTGGCATATCTCTGAATCCTGCGTCTATATAGTGTTTCCTCAGTATAAGTGTGGCACACACACACACAGACACATATATATAGATGTGTGTCCGACAGCACATTGAACTAGTTTTTCATCCTTTGTTTTTAATTCGGTAAAGTGGTTCACAGTCTTAAATATTACATGCACAGGAGCACCTCTCTCTCTCTCTCTCTCTCTCTCTCTCTCTCTCTCTCTCTCTCTCTCTCTCTCTCAAACATACTATCCAACAAGCTACACCACATCTGTAGATTACTCATAGACTACGTATATACAGACACTACACACAAATACACTTATATATTAATTATATGAATATTGTGCTGCTGCTCAATGCATGTTCCACTATCTCAATACCACCAATATAATCCCATAAACATGTTTGAAAGAGAGGCATTCGCAAGATTCCCATCTGTAAAAAATCAAAATGAGCTTCAAGAATATTCCTGCGGCAGTCACGCACATACGTTGATATCTCACGTGACCCTCTAGATATAAATGAAGCTTAGAACCCTAGGTTTCAGCGGCCATACGACTCTGCGATTCCTAGAGGTGGGTATTTGTGCATCTCTATCACACACGCGCACACACACACACACAACACCATAACTTTGAAGATTTGGTTTTTTGATTCATTTCCCTTCCAGTATCAAAAGGCTTAAATCTTGATCATGTGGAGGAAAAGTGAGCTGCTAGAGTTTGAGAAGGGATGGGCCATCATACAAAAGGATATCACCAAGCTGATAAACTTGCTCGAGAGTGATTGTGCTAAGGAATTCACTTTTCACCACCGCATGATGCTCTACACGTATTGAACTCTTTTGTGTGTGCCAAGTGTGTGTTACGTTGCATTCAATTAACCGACCTGTCTTCTAATTCCAGCAACGTCTATAATTTGTGCATAAAGAATGAGCACCTGCTGTATGAGCACTATAAGCAAATATATGAAGAATACACCAAGTCGAAGGTACATACATGTGGGTGTACATTGATAACTTATGTGAATTAAACAGGTTATTCCTGCACTCGAGGAGAAGGAAGGTGTGTCCTTCTTGAACGAGTTTCTCAACCAGTGGAGAATCTATATGTCCATAGTCAAATCACTTTCTAGCGCCTTTAGCTATGTAGATCGCACCGTTGTCGTTGACTATCTGTGTCTCCCTCCTGTCCATAAAGTGGGAATCATGCAATTTAAAGACATGGTGAGTACTATTGTGTGTGTGTGTGTGAGAGTGAGTGTGTGCATGTGAGTATGTGTGTGCAGAACTGACTATGTATCAATCAATCGCTTAGGTGTATGACGGGTTAAAGAGCAAGGTCGATGGTGCGATGATGGTAATTTCATAAATTGGTCCGTTTATAATAAAATCATATTGGTAATTTTTTTGTTTCAGTGTGAAGAAGTTGACGAAGTGCTTCGGGAGAAGGTCACTGAGATAAGCAATATAATGATGCAAGAGGATGAGCATGATGACCGATAGAGGCCATCGTACACCCGCGCATGCACTTTTGCGTTATTGTTAATACATACTCGTCTATACAAAGCGGAATTCATATACGTATTTATATATGACAAGAACTACCTTTTATGAAATTTATACGATAGCTGCTGCTTTCACTATCTCAATTACCACTTATATAATTCCATAAACATGTTCAGAACTCAAAATAAGTTTCAAGAATATTCTTGTGACCGTTCACCATCAAAATTGAACTTCAAGAATATTCCTGTGGCAGTCCACACACATCTCACGTGTCTAGGCTCAACGCGTGGGGCCTGTAGGATTTAAATGAAGCTTATACGATTAGAGCGGCTCTGCTATTTCTTGATGTGGGTATAGTGCACTAAATCTCTCTCTCGCACACACGACGCCATAACTTCGAAGATCTGCTTTGTGATCCATTTCCCTTCCAGTATCAAAATTCAAAAGGCTAAAATCTTGATCATGTCAAGTGAAAGTGAGCTGCTAAAATTTGAGGAGGGATGGGACATCAGACAAAAGGATATCACCAAGCTGATAAACTTGCTCGAGAGTGACTCTGCTAAGGAATTCACTTATCACGATTGCATGATGTTGTACACGTATTGAACTCTTTTGTGTGCGCGCGTGTGTTATGTTGCATTCAGTTAACCAACCTGTCTTCTGATTCCAGCAACGTCTACGATTTGTGCTGTAATAATAATTTGCATAAGCGGCTGCTGTATGAGAACTACAAGCTAATATATGAAGATACATCAAGTCAAAGGTACATACACGTGTGTCTACATTGATAACTTATGTGAATTAAACAGGTTATTCCTCACTCGAGGGGAAGGAAGGTGTGTCTTCTTGAACGAGTTTCTTAACCAGTGGAGAATCTATATGTCCATAGTCAAATCACTTTCTAGCGCCTTTAGCTACGTAGATCGCACCGTCGTTGACTATCTGCATCCCCTCCTGTCCATAAGTGGGAATCATGCAATTTAAGACATGGTGAGTACTATTGTGTGTGTATATGTGTACGTGTGTGTGTGCATGCGTGAGAGCTGATTATGTATCAATCAATCGCTTAGGTGTGTGTACGAGGGATTAAAGAGCAAGGTCAACGGAACGATGATGATAATTTCATAAATTGGTCCATTTATATTAAAATCATATTCGTAACTTTCTTGTTTCAGTGTGAAGAAATTGATGAAGTGCTTGGGGAGAAGGTTGTTGAGATAAGCAATATAATGAAACATGGATGAGCGTTGTGAGGATAGAGGCCATACCCGTACACCCAACGTGTGTAAATTTTTGTGTTTTTGTTAACATTTATACCCTTGAAATTTATAGTATTTATAAGAAGTTTTATAACCCTTTTAAAATTTAGATTTACATATATACCTTTTAAAATTTTTAATCATAATATTTTAATTTTTAAAATAAATAATATTAATTTAAAAATATATTTTTAATTTATAATATTTTACAAATTAAATAATTAAAGTTTATTAAATATTAAATGTCAAAAAATTATCATAATAAAAATGAAATATTTTTAAAAATAATTATATTATATTGTGATATATATGTTCAATACGTTATTTTGGACTAAATATAATAAAATACAAATTAATTATAAATTCTTATTATTTTTTAAAAATGTTTTTTAATTTAATTTTGAAATTTATGAAGTTTTAAATTAAAATTTTAAAGGTATATATAAATAAAAACTTTTAAAGATATATATGTAAATATGATAAATTTAAAGATATAAATATAATTTTCCTTTTATTAATCTACGGAAAGCGTAATTCATATACATATTACAGGGCAGTTTATGTATATACAGAGTGCTGTTTTACATGCATTATAAATAATAATTTCATATCAAATTTAATTTCGAGTCATACAATAACCTCTATGTGTGAGAAAAAGATGCATACAGTGGTGATATGAGAATTGCATTTAGACGACTGTGTGTGTCAGCATGCAAACACTTATGTATTGATAAAAAATCAATAAATGGAACGCTTTGCCCCTTGTATTAATGATAATTAATTAATAAATTTTAAATATAAAAAATTTATGTATTAAATGAAAACCTATATATACCAAATCATAAATATAAATGAAATGCATTAACTCTGAAGGATATTTATAAATGCATATTAAAATCATTAAAATTAATTTAATTAATTATGATTAAGAAAAAATCCCAAAAAATTTGCTAGGACCTGGTAACTATATGTAACTCAGAGAACAACGTACCATAATGATTTAACTGTTTTTCAGTTGGTGTATGCCTGTTATGCTGGAGGATTCAGAAACTAACTCACATGGTCCATATATAAAGCTGCATGTAAGACAGGGTTGACAGAGAAGAATGTCTTGCTGCATTCTGATGGTGTACAGAAATATTTTTGGTAGCCACAACTCCAGCATTTTTCATTGCCACATGTGATGAGTTACAGCCTTCGTTGTCTTGTTGTGGCTGTAGCGTCTATCTACAGTGTGTGTTTTGGAGCTGTATTGTGCATCGTAGTGTTTCTCATTATGTGTGGCACACACACAAGTATATATACAACTGTGTGTGTGTTGTGCACAATTATCTATTGAAAAATCAAATAAGCACATCACACACACTGGTAGTTCAATAGTGATAATGCTGCTAAACAAAGGCCACGAGGTCAAAGTAATGTTCCTTGGAACAATCGAGGAGTACTTATCCACCGAGGGAAACATTTCACTTGCAGAATAAACATTGAACAGGACCTGCCATCATCAGCTCCACGAATCATATAGAACCCTAATCTGCAACTCTTAAAATCCAAGAAGATACTTGAATATTCTCTTTTAGCATTGGCATATCTTCAGAATCTCTCTCTCTATATATATATGTATGTGACTGCACATTCAACTAGTTTTTCATCCTCTGTGTTCAATTCAATAAAGTGGTTCACGGGCTTAAATATTACATGCATCTCTCTCTCTATCTATATCTTAAACATACTGTCCAACAAGCTACACCACATCTGTAGATTACACATAGACTACATACTATGTACGCTACATACATACCGACATACACTACTACACATACATATATACACACTTGTATATATAGATTATATGTATATGTAGAATATTGTGCTGCTGCTCAATGCATGTTCCACTATTTCAATACCACCTATATAATTCCATAAACATGTTTGAAAGAGAGGCATTTGCAAAGAGTCCCCATGTGTAAGGGCAATCACACGTTGAACATGTCACAAATTTAGGTACCAAGCCGGTCTTGATATCGCCACCTTGGTCTTGCACATGTCACAAATTTAGGTACCAAGCCGGTCTTGATATCGCACAAATTTAGGTACCAAGCCGGTCTTGATATCGCCACCTTGGTCTTGCACATGTCACAAATTTAGGTACCAAGCCAGTCTTGATATCGCCACCTTAGTCTTGCACATTACAACTTTGTCTCGCGTATTATTACAATTAATAACTTTATAGTTGAATTTCATACAGATCCTTTGGAGTGCATTCTTGCTCTCCAATGTGAGAAAGAGAACAATAGCTTCAATCGAAAGAGGTTACCTCATCAAGCTCCAAAGAAGAAACAAAAATTACAAGGCGCTAAATCTTTTATAAAATATAGATAAAAGGGTAACGAGGGATCAATAGGTAAGATGTGTTGCGACTTGGACTTTGCCCATTAACACAAGAAAACAGGTATCTCAGTAGTTATTACTTTAAATCAGCTTACTCATATTCAACCTCTTGAACTTTGTTTATCCAACGAAAAGCATACTAAGCAAGATATAATATTTCAATTATAATATTTATAATGGGTTTGAAGCTCTGGAGAAGCAATTAGGTAATAATTCTATTCAATATTATTTAATCTATTTATTATTTTGTGGACCTTATTTATCTCTCTTGTAAAGTGGTTTCCCCTTGATGGAAAATAAGAACGATCCTTCGTTACATTCATAACCAATAAAAACCATGCATGACAAAATATACACATTGGAGGAAATCGTGCATCACTTCAAATATTATATACAAGACGATGCATGATTTAAACAATGATTGAACTATTTATAATGAGAACTTGCAAGATGCAACATTATCTTGCTATATATGTTTTAAAATTTAACTATTATGATATTTACTTATATATTTTAGGCAAGATTATATTAAAATCTAACAAGATAATAAAATAAAATAATTTCTTACATGTAGAAATCTTAATGCCATGACTTGCAACTAAATTAGATTTTAACATTCTCCAAAGCCATAACATAAAGGTACACCTCCATTGTTTATTATAAGATGCAAGCATAGAGTATGATATTCACATATCTGCATATCTGCCACATGTGACCCGTACAAACTACAAAAATAAATAATTACAATGTTAAAATATAAATTACATAAGTTACCTGGACATTAAGGTTCTTTGAGTGGAGCTAAGGGGTGATGAACAACTGGAAGACGCGGTGTATTGCACTAGCCTTGGGCAATGAATAAAGATTGGTTTGCAAGAAGCTCACTCGTATACTTTAGCCTCGTTGTCCTCTGCTTAGCTGAAGTTTTGGACTGAACAGCTGTTGAAACTTTACTTACCACCCAACGGACCAAGTATCATTACTGTTCAGAATTAAATCACGGCACATTGAGATCAAACCTCGACCCTGTGGATCGTACGCACTGCACAACAGCTTGCATTCGTGCTCGCGAAGAACCCTAAAACAAGGGTCCAAACCCTAGTATATTGGAGCATCAGTTTATGTCTCAACACTCGCATTCGTGCTCGCGAAGAACCCTAAAACAGGGGTCCAAACCCTAGTATATTGGAGCATCAGTTTATGTCTCAACACTCCCCTGTAAATTGATGCTCAAAAGACTCCGAGGCCCCCTCGGAACAAAGCGAACTTGGTCAGGCCCAGCGGTTTGGTGAGCACGTTTGCCACCATCTCATCCGCAGAAGAATGAGCCACCTTCACCAAACCGCCTTCTACAAGCTCCCGAACGTAATGAAACTGAATGAGCACATGCTTGGTCCGTCCATGATAGACGGGGTTCTTGCTCATGGCAATGCTATTCTGATTGTCACACCAACTAAGCATGGGGGTTCGTTGCACCGCTCCAAGCTCCTGTAAGAGTCCCCACATCCATATAAGCTCCTTGCATCCAGAAGTGAGGGCAATGTACTTAGCCTCTGTAGATGAAAGGGCCACCACACTCTGCCTCTTGCTCCCCCACGCAATTGAGGCACTGCACAATTCCAAAGAGTAGCCAGTGGTGGACCGAGCTCCTTTGTTTGTCCCCCAACTTGCATCAGTGTAAGTGACCAGCTGAGTGTCACGGCCTGAGAAGCATAGGCTGTGGTGAGGCGTTCCCTTTAGGTACCTGAGTACATGTTTGGCAATGGCACAAACTCGGAGCAGATCCAAACTGGCTAAGCAGCACAGTGGGATATGCTATGTCCGGTCTAGAGGAAGACGCCAGAAACATCAAGCAACCTATGAGGCTGCGGTACGGAATCTCAGAATCACATATCTCTCCTCTCGTCTAAGGCGAGTTCAGATTGACAGCACCGACGAGCATAGAAGTTTCAACTGGACGGCAGTTCTGCATACAAAATCAAGAGAGAAGAGATTGCACATAGTGCTGCTGGTGAATCTTCAAAGTCCTAGCCTGCATATCCCGCTCAATTTGTAGGCCCAAGAACGTCTTCACCTCTCCCATGTCCTTCATCCGAAACCGTTGTGCCAAACTTGCTTTCAACCTGCTAATCCCGTCTTCACCACTTCCAGTGATGAGAAGATCATCCACATACAAGGCAACAATGATCTGTCCACGACCAACTCCTCGCACATAGACATTGGAATTACTATGTGTTCTCCGAAAGCCTTGTCGACGCAAAGCTTCATCAAACTTCTGGTATCACACCCGAGAAGCTTGCTTGAGACCATACAAGGCCTTGTTAAGGCGCCAAGCTCGAGCTGTGTCCCCATGCCCAGGAAAGCCTAGGGGAATGCACATGAAGATCTCCTCATGCAAATCCCCATGCAAGAATGCGGTCTTCACATCCATCTGGTGCACTTGCCACCTCCTGGCGTTAGCAAGTGCCAAGAGTGCGCGGACACTAGCAACTTCACCACAGGTGAAAATGTCTCCTTATAGTCAACTCTTCGCACCTGGGTGAAGCCTTTTGCCACGAGTCTAGCTTTGTGTCTGACATCCCCAGTCAGGGGATCCATTGTCCGTTTGAAGAGCCACTTGTAGTCAACAAGTCGACGTTGGTGTGGGGTAGCACACTCCTCAAATGTGCAATTCTGCACTTGTGCATCCACTTCGTCCTAAATGGCCCGCTTCCACTCAAGAGACTCCGCTCCGGTCACCGCATCTTCAAAGGTGGAGAGAACCTTCTCATCCACAAACATGCACATCTCAACTTCCTCATCAAGTAGAGAAGTGGCATCTTCTAACACCTTGCGAGAAGGCACTCTCATGCGTGGTCTGTCTGAAGCTACCATAGGATCCGGCATGCCCCGCCGGCGAGAGACATGAGGAGGCCGATCAACCTGCTGCTCTGGCTGCTCAGGTGCCAGCTGCTCATGAACATCAACTGATTGCTCTGGCTGTGCCTGCTACTCAGGCTGTTCAGGTGCCAACTGCTCATGGACATTAGCATCACCTTGATCACCTCGAGCATCACCTGGCAGTTGCTCCCCTGGGGCATCAAGGCCATGGTCTTCCCCTACGTCCACAAGACCAACTGGGATTAGGGGAGCCAACAAGTCATCGTCAATGAAGGAGTCCACAAGTTGTTCCGTGGAACGACACCATGTGAGGTCATCCTCAACAAACACCACATTTGTGCTGATGATGGTGCATTTGTCCACCGGGTTCCATAGCCTGTATGCTTTCCAATGCTGTTCATCATCTTTGTGCATAGCCAACAAAGATCAACTTCTGGCTCTTGGGGTCCAGCTTCTTCCACAGCTAGTTAGGAATATGGGCATAAGCTGTGCAACCAAACACCCTGAGATGGGATACATCAGGCTTCAGGCCCATCCATGCTTCCTCAAGTGTCTTGCCTTTCAATGCCACAGTTGGCAACCGGTTCTGAACATGCATGGCTACCGCAATAGCCTCTTGCCAAAACTCCTTGCCCAAATGTGCATGAGCAAGAAGGCTGCGCGTTGCATTCACCAGCATCCGGTTCTTCCTCTCAGCCACGCCGTGTACCGGGTAGTCATAGTAAGCAACGTCTATAATTTGTGCATAAAGAATGAGCACCTGCTGTATGAGCACTATAAGCAAATATATGAAGAATACACCAAGTCGAAGGTACATACATGTGGGTGTACATTGATAACTTATGTGAATTAAACAGGTTATTCCTGCACTCGAGGAGAAGGAAGGTGTGTCCTTCTTGAACGAGTTTCTCAACCAGTGGAGAATCTATATGTCCATAGTCAAATCACTTTCTAGCGCCTTTAGCTATGTAGATCGCACCGTTGTCGTTGACTATCTGTGTCTCCCTCCTGTCCATAAAGTGGGAATCATGCAATTTAAAGACATGGTGAGTACTATTGTGTGTGTGTGTGTGAGAGTGAGTGTGTGCATGTGAGTATGTGTGTGCAGAACTGACTATGTATCAATCAATCGCTTAGGTGTATGACAGGTTAAAGAGCAAGGTCGATGGTGCGATGATGGTAATTTCATAAATTGGTCCGTTTATAATAAAATCATATTGGTAATTTTTTTGTTTCAGTGTGAAGAAGTTGACGAAGTGCTTCGGGAGAAGGTCACTGAGATAAGCAATATAATGATGCAAGAGGATGAGCATGATGACCGATAGAGGCCATCGTACACCCGCGCATGCACTTTTGCGTTATTGTTAATACATACTCATCTATACAAAGCGGAATTCATATACGTATTTATATATGACAAGAACTACCTTTTATGAAATTTATACGATAGCTGCTGCTTTCACTGTCTCAATTACCACTTATATAATTCCATAAACATGTTCAGAACTCAAAATAAGTTTCAAGAATATCCTTGTGACCGTTCACCATCAAAATTGAACTTCAAGAATATTCCTGTGGCAGTCCACACACGTACGTTGATATCTCACGTGTCTAGGCTCAACGCGTGGGGCCTGTAGGATTTAAATGAAGCTTATACGATTAGAGCGGCTCTGCTATTTCTTGATGTGGGTACTAGTGCACTAACGCCAAACTTCGAAGATCTGCTTTGTGATCCATTTCCCTTCCAGTATAAAAATTCAAAAGGCTAAAATCGTGATCATGTCAAGTGAAAGTGAGCTGCTAAAATTTGAGGAGGGGTGGGCCATCAGACAAAAGATATCACCAAGCTGATAAACTTGCTCAAGAGTGACTCTGCTAAGGAATTCACTTATCACGATCGCATGATGTTGTACACGTATTGAACTATTTTGTGTGCGCGCGTGTTATGTTGCATTCAGTTAACCAACCTGTCTTCTGATTCCAGCAACGTCTACGATTTGTGCTGTAATAATAATTTGCATAAGCGGCTGCTGTATGAGAACTACAAGTTAATATATGAAGAATACATCAAGTCAAAGGTACATACACGTGTGTCTACATTGATAACTTATGTGAATTAAACAGGTTATTCCTGCACTCGAGGGGAAGGAATGTGTTCTTCTTGAACGAGTTTCTTAACCAATGGAGAATCTATATGTCCATCTCAAATCACTTTCTAGCGCCTTTAGCTACGTAGATCGCACCATTGTCGTTAACTATCTGTGTCTCCCTCCTGTCCATGAAGTGGGAATCATGCAATTTGAAGACATGGTGAGTACTATTGTGTGTGTATATGTGTACGTGTGTGTGTGCATGCGTGAGAGCTGATTATGTATCAATCAATCGCTTAGGTGTGTGTACGAGGGATTAAAGAGCAAGGTCAACGGAACGATGATGATAATTTCATAAATTGGTCCATTTATATTAAAATCATTTTTGTAACTTTGTTGTTTTAGTGTGAAGAAGTTGATGAAGTGCTTGGGGAGAAGGTTGTTGAGATAAACAATATAATGATGTAATACATGGATGAGCGTTGTGAGGATAGAGGCCATACCCGTCCACCCGACATGTGTAAATTTTTGTGTTTTTGTTAAGGAAAAATTACATTTATATGCATGAAATTTATCATATTTATATACCTTAGAAGTTTTATATTTACGTATATACTCTTCTAAAATTCTAAATTTACATATATTTTTAAAATTTTCAATTATAATATTTTGATTTTTAAAATAACAATATTAAGTTAAAAATATATTTTTAATTTATAATATTTTACAAATGAAATAATTAAAGTTTATTAAATGTTAAATGTCAAAAAATTATCATAATAAAAATGAAATATTTTTAAAATAATTATATTATATTGTGATATATATGTTGAATAGGTTGTATTTTGGACTTAAATATAATAAAATATAAATTAATTATAAATTCTTATTAATTTTTTAAAAATGATTTTTAATTTTTAATTTTAAAATTTATAAAGTTTTAAATTAAAATTTTAAAGATATATATGTAAATATAAAACTTCTAAGGATAATATATGTAAATATGATAAAATTTAGAGGTATAAATATAATTTTCCTTTTATTAATCTACGGAAAGCATAATTCATATACATATTACAGGGCAGTTTATGTATATACAGAGTGCTGTTTTACTTGCATTATAAATAATAATTTAACTCTGGTCAAACTTTGTACACAATAACCTCTATGTGTGAGCATACAGTGGTGATATGAGAATTGCATTTAGACGACTCTGTGTGCTATGTGTACAGACGGACACATGTGTGTGTCAGCATCCAAACACTTATGTATTGATAAAAAAATCAATAAATGGAACCTTGCCCCTCTTGTATTAATTAGATAATTAATTAATAAATTAAAATATGAAAAAAATTATATATATTTAAAAAAAAAAA
>PUQB01000016.1:962610-1155377 GCA_003024785.1 Selaginella tamariscina
GCTTAGCTGAAGTTTTGGACTGAACAGTTGTTGAACTTATTTACCACCCAACAGAAAGTATCTTACAATTGCTTGAAACAACGTGTCAGACAATATCGCTTCAAGGCCCTATTAGGCCATGTGGAAGACAAACTCTAAAACAGTCAAGACTAAATTAACATTAAGAGACCTTGGTTACCTAGTTCCGACCGGCCGTAAAGAATCAAAATGAGCTTCAAGAATATTTTTGTGGCAGTCACGTACATACTTTGATATCTCACGTGAACGCGTGGTCCTGTAGGATATAAATGAAGCTTAGAACCCTAGGTTTCAGCAGTCCTACAATTAGAGCGGCTCTGCGATTCCTAGAGGGGTATTTGTGCACTAAATCTCTCTCTATCACACACTAACACACACACAACACCATAACTTTGAAGTTGATTTTTGTTTATGGTGATCCATTTCCCTTTCAGTTTCAAAAGCCTTAAATCTTGATCATGTCAAGGGAAAGTGAGCTGCTAGAATTTGAGGAGGATGGCCATCATACAAAGGATATCACCAAGCTGATAAACTTGCTCGAGACTGATTTTGCTAAGGAATTCACTTTTCACGAGCGCATTATGCTCTACACGTACTGAACTCTTTTGTGTGTGTGCGTGCGCATGTGTGTGTTATGTTGCATTCAGTTAACCAACCTGTCTTCTAATTTCAGCAACGTATGCAAGTTAACTAAATGGGCATGGCTATAGTCCCATTTCCTAATAATTAGCAATTTTAGCTATTTAATTAGCATTTTCTAATATTAAAGGAATATTCTTTAAATATATGTTTGAAAAGAGAATATTCTTTAGAATATTCTATTTTGTATTCTACCCTTTAATAAATTATAGCATTCATTGAACAAAAATTAATAACATTATAAAAGTAGAATATTAAATTATATAATATTGCCTAATATAACAATTAAGGAAGAGCATAAGAGGTACATTATATAAATATTGATGTTGTTATTAAAATATTAATATTTAAATATAACATTATTAATTAAAAATTTGTAGTAGTAATAATATATATATATATAAATCCTATAATAATATAGTCAATCTTCCATATTTTTTTAAATTTATATAGTTAAGTATACAATTTGGTACTATTATTAAAGAGTTTATAATAATTATGAATATTAAATATATGATATTTTATAATTTTGTAATTGCTTTAAGCTTCAGAAAACATACATTCCCTTGCAGTTTTGTTAATCGTGACTTTATCAACGCTTCTTGACATCCACCCATATCGAATGGATTTAACATTTATAAAACATGCTGGGTCTTTTTGATTGGGAGACCATGTTTTCTCTAGGCATCCATTATATCTTTCGCTCTCCTTCTCGTGTCGCCTTTTTGTGGTTTGAACCATGCAACCTTAACAATACTATTTTTTGTGATTACTTCAGGTGTGTCGATAATTTGACCCATCCAAATAGGCTGATTATATGACGCATCTGGAGTAATGAGAACCATCATTAGTTTTTGAAGATCCTTGCAGCAATCAAAGTATGCTTTAGGTTTTTGGTTCCTTTGTCCAACAAAGTGTGGGGTTTGCACTTCCACATCACTACTGGCTTCTATGTCGTCTATGCTCAGTGATGTCATTTCAATCTCCTCTCGCCACCTTGTTTTAGGCCAAAAGGGTGTTGCAATTCTGTACTTGTGACAGTAGGCCCTTCCAACTCTCGAACAACAGTCTCCCAATAGTGACCACATGCTTATATAGTTCTGAGTAACCAGTTGCCTTATCAGAATTCTTTGGCATCGATTTTTGAACCCATGCCACATATTTTTTGATGCCATCAATAATAACCTCTTGTTCCTTGAGCTGGGCACTCAATGGAATAGGGTCTGGTTGTCCTTCTGGGAGAAGTGGCTTTCCATCCTCTCCACTTTTGAAGAGCATTAAGCCCTCTTTCGGTAACCACTCCGCTCTGATGGCCGTAACTTGTACTGCATAATAGGTATACCATCTCGTATGGAGAAAAAGAATTGTAGCGGCACAAGGTGACCAACTAAAGAATCACTCCCTTCTTTTATATACTCCTTGAGAAATTTTTTGAAGTCTGGCACCTCAGTCACAAGCAAAGCACAACTTTTTTTGGAGATGCAATTTTCAAAAAGATTCATCATATGCGGTAAGGTAAGTGCACTTGTCCTTTTTGTAGAGTTGGAGACCTTGCTGAAGAACGCATCAATATCTTCATGAGTGTGACCAACCATAAGGAAACTGAGCGTGATTGTTTCAAACACACCTTTGGCAACAAGCATTGACAAGTATGCTAGCACATATCTAGAAAATAAAAGTAAGTATGAGCTTGAGAAACCCTTAAGTAAAATGATTTACCTATTTTTGTTCTCGCCTGCACAATTATCCATCTGTAAAAGCAAATGACGAGGAAGCTTATTTGATGTTGAGGACACATGTACACTATTTGAGCTAGATCCCTCCACTGAACCAGAACTCTCAACAGGGCCATCTGTTTTCTGTGCAGGCTGTTGACAATGCCTCTCATATTCCCAAGTAGCCTCAAGTGCAGACGTGTTCATGAGAGCATTATGTAAAGGTTGAAGGTGTTGTTTCTTCACTTTGAGATCACTGATAGGACTTGTCTGTGAGTGGGCTTCAAGGTTTCTGAAACACATGGCTAACGACCCAATAGTGAAATTGGAGTCGCTAGACCAATGTGGAAGTGAAAAGTGTCCATATGACTCACAACCGTGTCCATGTGTTAGCACACCTGTCAATGAAATCGGAAGTTTCATGACATTTCCAAGGCACTTTGGTGTTGCAAAGAGCTTTGGAATGCTGGTCTTTGAATGATCCATCTTGTCATGGATCAAGCACAGGTACTCTGATGGGCGTGACACAGAAAGCATGCGGTGTGCATAGTACTGAGACCGGCAAGTTTGTTGTGCAATCATGTGGGCCTCCATCTTCTTTTGAATGGCAGTGATCTCCACCAAGGTTTTTGCACAAGCCTCTGCAGCCTTCAATGATGTACAAGTGTCACACTTGGAAAAGCTAGAGTGTTTTGCAATCTCCACATCCTTAAAATGAGTATTCCATATGTTGTTGAAGGTACCAGTGCAGATTGCTTGGAGCCCCATCAAACTGAGGCACTTGTTCACATGTTCACACAGCTTCAATTGAGTGTAGATTGAAGGCAAAACCTTGAGATTTTCCCTGACCCCTGCATTTGTGGTTCGGCATTTGTGAGGCATCCTGTCTGCATTTGCTTCCACAAAAGCCTTGAGTATCTCTATGGCTGCCATGATGTGAGAGCGGGTTTTGACCAAGCGAGTGTTCCCATGAACTGAGGTTCGCGCTCCATCTAGCCACTCATCCCTCCGACGGTAGAACGTGGTCTTTGGGATCCCGTATATACTGTACCAAGCTTTGAAGCAGATGGCCACCTTATTAAATACCATGGATGTACTCTGATAACCTGTGTCCGAGGCCATTCCATCAATACACCCAGTTAGTGCAGCATATACAAACTCATGCCTTTGCTTTTGGGTGAGCATACGAAAGACATGTCTACATTGGGTAATTTCATTCCGGTCTGCCATCTGACAACACTTCTTCTTGCAACAGTCAATCGTGGAAATGCTCGTAACACTTTCGGAAGATGTAGGATCCATCTTTACCCTCTTGCTGAAACTTGCAGGGGAAGATCTACAACCCATGAATCGCCTTTTTCTTACAATAGGACCAATGCAAGGAACCTCTTCAAATATGAGTTGTTCTTCCGGGTTGTTATTATTGAAATCCAACCCAGAATATGTTGAACCATCTTGCCGTCTTAATTCAGATGTTCGCCACCTCACGAGGGATCCAGGATACAATGTGCCATTAGGTGAAACCTCTGTCACAACTACACCCACGAAGTCGGACCCTAGTTTCTCTTCTGACACTGCTTCCATTGGATTTATAGCTGTGATGATGCCTCTTCCGACTTCAATCTCACGAAGAAAGAGAATCACCTCATCCATCACAGCAGGCAAGCCATCATCTGGTAAACTCGTGCTACTATTTGTTTGTGACTCTGCATATTCTGTGTCAGCCTTGACTTCATCCAAATTCCACAATACAGGAGAACCCTCCTCAAATTCCATTCCCAGAACCTCAACATGCTTGTAAATGGTGTTCACCCATACGTACACACAAGATCCTTGGGCAATATTGTGACATGATGCATTATTATCTCGAACTTCCACAGTTCCAGTGCCAACTATCTCGTTGTTCCGAAGAAGACATACTTTATCTCCAGTATTAAACATATTGTCCTGCACATAAATAATTGTATTATTTATGATATCTGTTTATGCAATATTTCTAAGAAATCTGAATTACGGTTACTTAATAATATGCATATGCAATAATACATAATTATGTTTAGAGATAATATCTCATGTTTGATTAATACAACTGATGGGCGGGATTAATCCCGCCCACGAATCCCTCCGACGAGGAACGGTCGGCGGGATTAATCCCGCCGCCGACTCAACCCCTTCGGAGAGAGTCGGCGGGATTAATCCCGCCTTGGACTCCCTCCGACAAGGAAGAGGCGGCGGGATTAATCCCGCCGGCTCTTCCTTGTCGGAGGGAGTCCAAGGCGGGATTAATCCCGCCCACAATTCTTACGACGGGGAATGGGTGGCGGGATTAAACCCGCACATAACTCTCTCCAAAACTATGATTTCAAAGAGATCTCGGGATAAATCCTGTCCCCAAATCCTTAAAACAGGGAAGTGGTGGCGAGATTAATCCCGCCACCCCTTCCCTGCCTCCTAAAATGGTTGGCGGGATTAATCCCGCCGACAACTCTTTCTAATAAATTCTGGTAACTCTTCATCAGTTGAGAAGGTTATCGGCGGGATTAATCCCGCCACTCTTTTTCAGTGGCGGAGAAGCATTGCCCGAGAGATGGTGGCGGGATTAATCCCGCCACCTCTTCGAAGAGGCGAAAAAGAAATGGCCGGATTAATCCCGCCGCCCCGGTTAACCTAGAATATTAAGTTAAAAGGATATTTAAACGGGATAAATCCCTAACGGAATATATTATAATCCTAATGCATTCCTAAACCCCTAAATTGTAATTTTAAGAGAGAATGTAAGAGAGTGAATCTTTATAAGTATTTTTAAATTTGTTTATAATACTTACTTGTAAACAGCACTGAAGGCGCCGTGCTTTCCTATAAAGAATAGCACCCAATTTAATCTCGCTCCTGAGATGATCACTATGAAGAAAAAAGAAGATCTAAAGAGTGAAAAATACAGAAATGAAGAAACCCTTGCCGGAGAAAGAACCAGATCTGAATTTGAGTGGGAAATTAAATGCATTTTCAAATTTACATGTCAGACCGACAATACATATGTCAGAAATTCAAATTTTTTAAAAAGAACAGAAAATAAAATTTAAGATGAGTTGACACAAATATCCGACACTCTGACATATATACTCTCCAGTTCCAATGAGTATTTTAAAATTGCATTTAATGTTATTCAAGTGATTCAAGCTGTTTAATATTACGAAATTTTAGACTATATTCTACATTCTTAGTATTCAAGTATATTTATATATATATATATATATATATATATATATACTTATACAATAAATAAATTGATATATTATTATGTATCATTTAAAATATATTCATAGTCTGTTTATTATTATTATTTTCTTAATTACTCGAGTATTTAGTTTTCATTTCCTAGTATCAATGGGATATTCTTTATATTTTATTAATATTTGAAGAATATTCTAATATTAAACCTGATTATCATAATTAAATTAGTCTTGTTCTTAATTATTGCAGTAATTATTCTACATTTGTATATATTAATGGGATTTTCTCAATTAATTTGTTATTATTTCAAGAATATTCATGTGTTAAACCTTATTATCAATATTAAATTAATATATATTATTAAAACTATATATGACTATATATTAGATAAAATGATGTATTATTATGTATAATTTAAAATATGTTCATAGTGTGTATATTAATATCATTTCCTTAATTACTTGAGTAATTAATCTTCTTTATATTAATGGGATATTCTTTATTATTTTCTTATTATTCCAAGAATATTCCAATATTAAACATGATTATGATAATTAATTTAGTTAATTATTTGAGTACTTAATTTACATTTGTATATATTAATGGGATTTTCTCAATTAATTTCTTTTCAAGAATGTTAAACCTTTTTATCAATATTAAATTAATAATATTATTAAAACTATATATGGCTATATATTAGATAAAATCATATATTATTATGTATAATTTAAAATATGTTCATAGTGTGTTTATTAATATTATTTTCTTAATTATTCGATGTTTGTTTTGCACACATATATAAACACAATCATAAATTTACACACGCATTACAAGAACTTACAAAAACACATATGCACACACATGCACAACCCTAAACCAAACTGAAGAAATATGTTGCTTCTTTATTGAAAACATCATGTTCAACGCATGTATGATATATGTACTCAATCTGTGTGTATGTAACACATTGAATTTACATGTGTAATATTTATATTAAGCTTGTTGGGAGCAAACCCTAAACCCTAAACCCTAAACCCTGTGTATACATGTGTGTACAAAAATAATTTTTCAACACTCTCTCTTCACACCATGCATGATCATCCTAAACCCTAAAAACCCTAAACCCTAAATATGTAACCACAATGATTTACTCAATGTAAATAATGTATTGTCTGTGTGTATACACGTGTGTATGTATATTGTGTACTCTGTATGTATATATGTGTACTTTCTCTCTTCTCTCATACATACACACCATGCATCCATATTAATATGTACTGTCTCTCTTCTCTCAAACATACACACCATGCATGATCTATAATATGTACTCGGTCTCTCTAATATTATGTACTAATATGTATGTATGTCTGTGTGTATAATACACACCATGCATAATCCATAATATGTACTGTCTCTCTTCTCTCATATACTATGTATGTATATCTGTGTATAATATGTAAGTATATATGTGCTAATATATGCAATGTGTACAAAAATAATTTTTCAACACTCTCTCTCTCTCATACATACACACCATGCATGATCCATCCTAAATCCAAAACCCTAAACCCTAAACCCTAAACCATGTAATGTATGTATGTCTGTGTATACACGTGTGTATGTATATGTGTATTAATATCAATGTGTATGAATTTAATACTTTAACACTCTCTCTCTTCTCTCATGCATACACACCATGCATGATCCATGTTAATATGTACTATCTCTCTTCTCTCAAACATACACAATATGATCCATAATATGTACTCTATCTCTCTAATATTATGTACTAATATGTATGTATGTCTATGTGTATAAAACTATGTGTGTATGTATGTATTGATACACATGAAACTTTAACACTCTCATGGACACACATGTTAAATCCCTGCATAATTTATATTTTTGGGTGTATGTGATACACCCACGCACACGCACGCGCTAATAATATAATGAAAGAATATTCGTTTAGGGCGAATCTATATTTTATTCTTTTTTAGGGTTTAAGTATATTCTCAGAAGGAATATTCTATTAGGGTTAATATATATATATTTAATTCCTTTAGGTTTAGGTATATTCTTAGGGTTTCAAGAGGCGGCGGCTGTGAAATCGGCAGCGGCGGCTGTGCACACAGGTGAGATCTGTGTGTGTGTATATGTATGTATATATGTATAGGAGTGTGCGTATAATTTTATTTATTGATCTATCTCTCGCACACACACGCACACTCCTGTGTATATATATGTGTGTGTGGGTGTGTGTTTGTTTATCTGTATGATTTTATTTGTTTCGCTCACACACGCATACACACGATATACATATAACATATATATATAAATACATAATACATACATATATTACCAGTATCTATATAAATTTTTTTATT
This sequence comes from Selaginella tamariscina, assembly GCA_003024785.1. Lineage (NCBI taxonomy): Eukaryota > Viridiplantae > Streptophyta > Lycopodiopsida > Selaginellales > Selaginellaceae > Selaginella > Selaginella tamariscina. Next base: position 970,604 of record PUQB01000016.1, read on the forward strand.
GATCTATCTCTCCCACACACACGCACACTGCTTTAATATATATATATATATAAAATCAATGCATATTAACAAATAGTATACAACACTAGTTTATATATATGCTTATATATTCATATGGGTTATATATCTATATACACACATATATATATGTGTGTGTTTATCTGTATAATTTTATTTATTTATTAGTTTTATCTCTCGCACACACACGCACACTCCTGTGTATATATATGTGTGTGTGTGTGTTGTTTATCTGTATGATTTTATTTGTTTCGCTCACACACGCATACACACAATATACATATACACATATATATATACCTATATACATATAATACATATATTATGTGTACCAGTATCTATATAATTTTTTTTATTGATCTATCTCTCCCACACACACGCACACTGCTTTACATATATATATATATATATATATATAATATATAATTAATGCATATTAACAAATAGTATACAACACTAGTTTATATATATGCTTATATATTCACATACTCTCTCTCTTTCTCTATGGGTTATATATCTATATACACACATATATGTGTGTGTTTATCTGTATAATTTTATTTATTTATTAGTTTTATCTTTCGCACACACACGCACACTCCTGTGTATATATATGTGTGTGTGTGTTTTATCTGTATGATTTATTTGTTTCGCTCACACATACACACGATATACATATACACACATATATATACCTATGTACATATATACACACATATATTATGTGTACCAGTACTGTATAATTTTATTTATTTATCTATCTTGCACACACACGTACACTCCTATACATACATACATACATACATATATATATATATATATATACACACACACACACATAATATGTGTGTGTTTTTATCTGTATAATTTTTTTATTTATTAATTTTCTCTCGCACACACGTTAAGCCCCTCGAGCGGCGGGATTAATCCCGCCGCCCACCCATGCCCTGCGAATGCGGCGGGATTTATCTCGCCGGCAATGGCATTTACAGGGGATGGGGCGGTGGGATTAATCCCGCCGCTCATGAGGCTTAACCGAAAGAGCTTGCATGAAAGATCCTGTACGGAAGGCTAACCGAAGAGCTGCATAAAAGATCCTGCACGGAAGGCTAACCAAAGAGCCTGCATGACATGTCCTGCGCGTAAGGCGGCGGGATTAATCCCGCCGCCCAGGGAATTCACGCAGGACATGAACGGCGGGATTAATCCCGCCCCACGCTCATGCCCTTCGCGGAGGGCAGCGGGATTAATCCCGCCGCTCAGGCACTTCGCAGGATATAAGCGGCGGGATTAATCCCGCCCCCACCCATCCCTGTTCAAAATGCCGCGGGATTAATCCCGCAGCCAATATATGTGTGAGCGCATGATTTACGAGAGGGCGGCGGGATTAATCTCTCCGAACCTTCTATGCCCGGTGGCGGGATTAATCCCGCCACCCTTCTTTTTTTCCTCCATTGGTATGTTGAATCAATCCCGACTAACTCTGTCTGAGACGGAGAAGGTTTACAAAATACCAATGGAGGGAACTGAGAAGGGTGGTGGGATTAATTTCACCATCCTTACATGGTGGGCGGGATTAATCCCGCCGCCTTTCTGGAGCCCCTGAAGGGGTGTGAGAAATAAATCCTGCCCAATTCTCTCTGAGAACGAGAAAGGTGGCGGGATTAATCCCGCACACCCATTCAGGGCCTCCAGAAAGGTGGCGAGATTAATCCCGCCCACTCTTTTAGGAGGCATAAAAGATGTGGCGAGATAAATCCCGCCGCACCTTCCATGTGAATATATATGTTTATGACTATATAAGTTGCATATCTCATTTTGTTTACTTTTATCATCTTATCATAATATTTTGCTTATCATAATATTTTGAGTAAAAGCCAGTAAACCATGTATAACTGTCCAAAGCTCACATTTGTGGTGGTTCTAAAACCAAATGTTATCAGTTTTTTGCACTATCACAAATGTTAGCTTCGGACAGTTAATCCTGTCCACTTCTCTCAGGTGTATGTGAATTTATCAGTGTATTATTTTTGTATATTCGGGTTTAGACAAGTGTTTGTGCGTTTTTATATAAATTGTATTCATAGTGTATTATTTTGCAGAAGGACGATTTAATCAAATAAGGAGATTCAGTGATTAGTATGGAGTCGTCGTCAAATTCAGGGTAAGAATTAAAATAAAATCTGTTATACTCGGATATGTGCTTGAAGAATTAAATTTTGTATACAGATGTGGAATTGAGGTGACATTGAAGACGAGAGCAGGAGAAGAGATGGGCAGGGGGATTCTGGAATCAACTTGGCCATATTTTAAGATAAATGGGAAGCGCATTGGAGCAACCATGGTTGCTGTCAAATTAACCTCTGTCACATCTCATGGACAAGCAAAACAATGGAAAGTAGATTCGCTAGTCAAGCACCCGAAAGCAGGCTGCGAACCCAGATTGGACGATTCTCGACAGATATGCCTTGTTCCATCCAATGTCACGTTCTCGGATCCAGAGGTCGCAGTTACAACATAATCTCGGGTGGTGTTGTCGACTTGTGGATAATGATGTTCACGTGTTCACTAATGATGTTGACCGTGGAGTTCTTCTTCAACTCAACGAAAGCCCATCTATGGAGGGGATCCATTATGTCTACTTCGAAGATCTTCAGACTCATCGAGTAGGTGTATTTCAGCAGAGATTGCTTCACAATACAGAAAATCAGTGGAGCAATCGTCCCTCTTCACATTGAAGAAGAACACAGCGACATCATAAGGGAGATTGAGAGGGTGGCTCGGTCTCAGGTTCTCTACAGATCACGTTCAATTTGCTTAGGAAGCTTCGGGAGCTGGAAGAGTGTGCCGAGAACACTAGAACAGCTGCAGTCGGGGATCACACATGTTGATTCGGATCGCAAAAGAAAATCATCAATCGTTTTGTCAGCTGCACCTGTGGCATCTCATGCTGCAATAAGTCACAAGGAAATGATGTTGGATGAAAAGATTTATCCTTGTAGGGTTAAATATTGCAGCGTCAACCCAAACTTCAATTACAGGCCACTCAACCAGGAACGTGTAAGCTGAGCTCATGAGAGAATGAAGGACGACAATTCTTATACCGTTCCACATAATGCTGTTTTGTGTCCATACTATGAAAGAAGGAAGGGCGCTGACAAAGTCTGGATCACAACACCAGAACAACTCATGAAGATTCAGATGAGAATAGAAAATCTATCAAGTACTACATCATTAGTGGCCAGCACACAATAACGGCAGCCCAACGACTTCTCGATGAACACAACAAAGGAACGATGGCAACAAACTTTCCGAGCATACCCATGAGAAGCTGACAAAAAGATCGGCGTTTTTAGCTAAGCCGAATCTCACAATCGAGCAGTACCATAAGTTATCAGCGGAATGGGATGCTGCCGACACCAACCACTACAACAGCAAAATATGGGAGAAGTTTAAACACACGCGATCCGTGTGGGAATCTCTTGAGCGACCACAAAGAGCTACTGTAGGAAATACACAATCTGCGAACTACCGGGTAAGCAAATTGTCTGGGTGGGATTTATATCGCCGGTATATTAATCTGTCTTTTTCTCAGAGAGTTGAAGAAATTGCAGCAGTTGATTTTGCCCAGGTGGGCGGGAAGGAAACATCCTTTCTGATGATGTTGATTTCTTGCCCCGAAGATAGGATCTTTGCCAAATGGTTGGGGATTATGGAATCCTTTTCAAAAGGAACACTGAAGAAGAAGCAGACAAGTGAAGGGGAGCCCTCAGAGAAGTCTGCAAAGAAACCCAGTAAGACGCTGAAGGCTAAGTCTGTTCAATCTACAAAGGATGTAGACAACGATTTCAAGCTCACATGGTTGAAGCCTTTAAATGGAACAACGATGGAGGAGATGGAAGTCTTGGCTGATTTGGTGATCGATGGCAAACTACAAATTAATAACAACAGCCCAACCTCTCCTTTTCATCTCAAGGCAATGGAGTTGAAGACGGTCAAGCATTTAAAGGAGTGGTTGGGAATACACTGCCACAAACTGGGTTGGACCTCGGCTTCAACATACGAAGAGGTCAGGAAATATTTGCATGTGATAAACAATGATATGCTTGTCAAATGGTGAATCAATCGAAGATTTGGGCAAGAATCTATTGCACACCAACGCCAAGAAGGACAACATTGCGATGACGCCTTCTCTTATGGCAGTCCTTCAGCAACGGAGAACCGAGTTGAACCTTATAAAAGAGGATGCTACGAATCAAGACAAGCCCTACAGATGTTTGTTGTTAGATTCGGAGACTTTATGGGGTAACATCACTGCTTGTAGGAAACCGTTTCAATTGTTCGTGATGGATCGGCGGGTGTCAAAAAATCTTTCGACAGATAGGGCACTAGAGGATCTGGTGATACCTACTTTTTCAGGTATTTATTTCTTGATTCTTGCTCATGTCACCGATACTTTTGCCTTTGCCTTCGCCAAGAAGAATAGACATCGTTGGACAGGATTTTATATGAACGATGCTAATCCAAGTGCATTGATACCGTTGTTCACTTGGTTGTTAGGAATGCGCCAAACAATTTCAAGCTTCCAAATGACTGGCCAGGCATCTGTTTGCATTCCAACGGGCCTGAACCTCCATCCGATACACCGATAGGTGAGACGGACGTATTCGGCAATGTCCGTTATCCAAACATTACAAGTCAAGCGGCATGGAGCATCGTCAACTTGATCAGGGGTACTCACAGTGATGCATGGGTTTTTGACTACTACACTAGGGGTCCGTCTTGAAGGAGTGTTACCTTCGGCATACATGTGTGTTTGCCATTGAAAAGGATAAGACCATGGTTGAGGACCTGAACAAGTGGATAGATAGGTTCTTAACTGAGTACCCCAACGAATCCATAAAGGAGTATTTGAGAAAGTTCCCTCCTGAGAAGTGCAATAGCTCTGAAGACGAATCTGGTTCAATGTCGGAGTCTCAGGACGAACTTCAATCAAAATTGGACCGGAAGTTATGTCGAGGAGTACAAACATTCACATATGGAAACATCAACAGAAAATACGGAAGATCATGAACCATTTCACAAACGGCTTAGACCTTCTTCTTCTCACTCAGAAGGTAATAGCAAAGAACAATTTTATTGAATGCTTAGAGTGACGAATACTTGTAAATGAGTGTAACATAAGGCATTTTTATATTTCGTTTATATTTGTACAGAAAATAAAATCTCAAGGATTAATGAAGCTTTTAGTTCAAACATGGGTCACACATTAACAAGGTAAATAATATACCTTGATAAGTATAAGGCCAGCTAACTATCATTTTGCAGATGTAATGAAACAGTTAGAACATGGATTTTCAGCATTGCCATGAGGTAAGAGAGGGGTTTGGCGAAAATTTCTTGTGCCACATGTCAGAATGACAGAGTTCATGCAGGAAATAGATAATAATGCAGCTCAAAACATCGTTACCATGGGACCACTTCCGTTTTTTCATCATCATTTTTATTAGCTTCAGTTCCTAAATCACTTTCTTCAGCACCTGCAATATCTGAATCTTATAAGATGATGTACAATTAAATGATAAAGGGATAGGCAACAATATAGTGTCAACAGATAAATGTGAAAGGGAGTAAACAAGTGAGTTGCAAAGCATTCAAGAGGCAACACTACCCCATGTTACCCATGGCCATATTGTGTTGTTGGATGTCAATGGTGTTCTGCTTCATCGACAAAGGCCCGAGGATAGGAAAAAAGAAATCAAACAAGGAGATTTCATTCCTTGTCATGGTAAATTTCGATATAATATTATTTTTCGTCCAGGTTGAACCGTCTCTTTCAAAAGCTTAAGGAGATGGGTGCACTTGTGGGGATTTGGTCATGCATGCAGATTCACAACTTGACACCGCTGCTGAATTTGCTTAGGAAACATTGTAGTGTTGCAGAAGAGGTGATTCGTAAAGATTGGATTTTTGACCAGCGAATATACTATAAACCTCTCGAATTTCACAATATATGAAAGGAATGCAAGCCATACTTCTTCAAGAATGAAAGATTTATTGGGCTTCACGGGGAGATCAATCAGTTAAGGATAATGAAGAACGCACATATCTTAGTGGTAGACGACTCTCCTCAGAAGGCTATGCTTAACCAAAACATTGCTTGTATTTATTCAATCACTTTCGATCTATATTCTGATACCAATACCATGGATGAGCTAGTGAACTACTTAGATACGTGCCTTAGAAAGAAGAATCTCGAAAATTTTTGCGAGCAGTATCCACCGTATCAAACATTTCCAGACGCTTTTCTTTCTCGTGATTTTGAGTTTTATAAAATGAAGGATAGTAACCGGCGCTTTACAATATTATTCTTAAGGAACGTAAATTTTTAGATGAGCCTTTATGCAGACCTGGTCTTATCACATCTTATGTATTAACAAGGATGGCAACTCCTAACTGCATTCGTAAGAGTGTTAGGTGGTGGCAACAACATCAAGATATTGACCAAAATGATTTGATTAATTCGGAGAGTGATGATTTAGACAAAATGAGGAGATTTCTCTGTATGGTTAGTAAGAAAGTATTTATAAAGAAATAAACATGTTGATAAGGAAATGATTTCATTTGTAATTATGTTTGATAATATTTTTTAATTGTTGTGAATTATTTTTAGAACAAAGAATAATATGAATATTTTAAGATATTTTAGGAATATTCCTTGCTAAGTAAGATTATTAAAGGATTAATTTATTAATTAATTAATATTTAAGGCTTAATTACATATTAAATAAATAATTAATTAATAAATAATTAATAATTAAAATTTAAGTATTAATTAGTAATTTATTTTATATTCCCATTTTCACGTATCATGCCCACTTTAGTTACAACGTGCATACGTCTATAATTTGTGCATGAAGAATGGTTTGATTAAGCACCTGCTGTATGAGCACTATAAGCAAATATATGAAGAATACACCAAGTCGAAGGTACATACATGTGGGTGTACATTGATAACTTATGTGAATTAAACAGGTTATTCCTGCACTCGAGGAGAAGGAAGGTGTGTCCTTCTTGAACGAGTTTCTCAACCAGTGGAGAATCTATATGTTAATAGTCAATTCACTCTCTAGTGCCTTTAACTATCTAGATCGCAGCCTAGTTAAGTGTCTGCGTCTCCCTCCTGTCCATAAAGTGGGAATCATGCAATTTAAAGACATGGTGAGTACTACTGTGTGTGTGTGTGAGTGGTGCGTATGTGTGTGCAGAATTGACTATGTATCAATCATTGGCTTAGGTGTATGACGGGTTAAAGAGCAAGGTCGATGGTGTGATGATGGTAATTTCATAAATTAGTCAGTTTATAATAAAATCATATTGGTAAGTTTTTGTTTCAGTGTGAAGAAGTTGACGAAGTGCTTGGGGAGAAGGTTATTGAGATAAACAATATAATGATGTAAGATATGGATGAGCACGATGAGCAAGATGACAATAGAGGCCGTCGTACACCCGCATGTGCACTTTTGCGTTTTTGTTAATATATGCACGTTTACACAAAGCGGAATTCATATCCGTATTTATATATGGACAAGAACTACCTTTTTATGAAATTTATACGAGTCAAACAGCATGATATATACACAAACTGCCCTGGATATAAATATTATTTCTGGGTCAATCTTTGCATACAGTAACCTGTGAGAGAGATTTTGATTGGTGATATCAAAATTGCCGGACATATGTGCGTGTCTTTATGCAAAACACTTATGGATTGATAAACAAAAGATTTGTTAGGACTTAAATTATTTTTAAGCCAAGATCGTTTTGAACCACCGCAACAGAGGCAGACGCAGAGCTACCCATACTCTGCAGACACATGACATAACACATCAAACAACTCACAATGTGTATAAGAGCGAACACTTCTAATGGGACGTCTCGTGAGTTGCTTTAATACTATATGTAATGTAACTGAGAGAACAACGTAAAATAGGATCAACAAAAAGCACACTGAAAGACATGAGCGTCGATTCCCCTCCAACTGTGTCAAGAAATCCATATCCAAGAGCGAGGGACACGTCAATGTAGCTCTCAGTATGACAATCGCCCACAAGAGAGCTTCGGAGTCTTGAATTGAAGAGGAATGCATCGGTTTCTAAACCCATGAGACCCACCGACCATCCGGTGCCCAGACAATGCCAAGAGCCGCATCGTTCGGGTAAAGAGAACAATCTGTAATTTTAACTGTTTCCAGTTGCTGTATGTCTGCTATGCTTACAAGTAAACATGAAGGATTTAGAAACTAACTCACCTGGTCCTTATATGCCCTGTTAGCAAAGCTGCATGGCAGACAAGGTTGGCAGAGAAAGAATGTCTTGCTGCATTATGATGGTGTATGAGATCTTCCTCGGTAGCCACAACTCCTTCCATTTGTCACATGTGATATGTGATGAACACATGTAATATGTGATGAGTGTGAAAGTTCCATGCTTTCGTTGTCTTTGTTGCGGCCTATTGTGCATCTTAGTGTTTCTCGTTACCAACGTGGCATATATATGTGTGTGTGTGTGTTGAGCAGAGATATCTATTGAATCAAATACGCACTTCACACACACAAAGATACCTGGAAGTATGTAGTTCAATAGTGATGATAACGCTGCTGAACTAAGGCCACGAGATCGAAGTAATGTTCATGGGAACAATAAGAAGAAAAAAACACACATTTTACAACAAAATCACAAGTAAAAGTAAAACATGGAGAAATGAATGAGTTTTACAAGAAAGAATTTTCACATTAATTTTTTTTTAAAAAAATTCAAATTTATCCTAATTAAATTTTATAAATTATCAATTTAAAATTTAAATTTGCTGGTGCGTTTCCCAAAAATTAGGTTATGCAGTATTCTTTAATAAAAGGCGAAAGAATAGTTCGGCTACATATGACTAAAACTGCAATGGTTGCCCCATTCTATACTCCCAGGCCAGTGCCCGCCCAATCTTGAGATAAGTAGCTTATACAGGTGGTTGCACGCTACTTATCCTTTGCCAAGAAAGGGCATCCGCAGAGTTCGTGGTGTAAGCAAAACAGATGAATAATAAGGTTCGATATAAGGAGATTTCTATCAGGATGGATTTAATTATTTGATAACATGAGAGTGCTATCATTATATCATAATTTGTTTCTAAAAAAAAATGCAATTTTTATAATAAATAATACTTCGGCGGGAAAACATACTGCCGCTCCACGTGGGCGAATCATGACTCTGCCACATCACCACAATATATGGAGCATAACGCTGTTTACACGATATTGGAGAAGAACAAAGTCACATTTACCACACTCGTTTCACGATACTAAAGTCTGGATTTCAAAACAAGACAATGTTACTTAACCGTTACCTATGTGTGTGTGTCTCATATATAATATATATAATATACCAACCAACGCCCATGTTTAGCAGGTTTAACCACTTAAGCATGTTTAACAGTTTTTAACTCAATATAACTTGTAATTCTCACGTGTCTAGGCTCAACGCGTGGGGCCCGTAGGATATAAATGAAGCTTATACGATTAGAGCGGCTCTGCGATTTCTTGAGGTGGGTATTAGTGCACTAAATATCTTTCTCTCGCACACACAACACCATAACTTTGAAGATTTGGTTTTGTTTTATTGGTGATCCATTTCCCTTCCAGTATCAAAAGCCTTAAATCTTGATCATGTCAAGTGAAAGTGAGCTGCTAGAATTTGAGGAGGGATGGGCCATCATAGGATATCACCAAGCTGATAAACTTGCTCGAGAGTGACTCTGCTAAGGAATTCACTTATCACGATCGCATGATGTTCTACACGTATTGAACTCTTTTTGTGTGTGTTATGTTGCATTCGGTTAACCAACCTGTCTTCTAATCCCAGCAACATCTACGATTTGTGTTGTAATAATAATTTGCATAAGCGGCTGCTGTATGAGCACTACAAGCTAATATATGAAGAATACATCAAGTCAAAGGTACATACACGTGTGTGTACATTGATAACTTATGTGAATTAAACAGGTTATTCCTGCACTCGAGGAGAAGGAAGGTGTGTCCTTCTTGAACGAGTTTCTTAACCAGTGGAGAATCTATATGTCCATACTCAAATCACTTTCTAGCGCATATGTCCATACTCAAATCACTTTCTAGTGCCTTTAGCTACGTAGATCGCACCATCGTCGTCAACTATCTGTGTCTCCCTCCTATCCATAAAGTGGGAATGAAGTGCTTCGGGAGAAGGTTGTTGAGATAGACAATATAATGATGCAAGACATGGACGAGCGTCGTGAGGATAGAGGCCATACCCGTACACCCGACGTGTGTAAATTTTTGTGTTTTGTTAATCTACGGAAAGCGTAATTCATATACATATTTATATTACAGGGCAGTTTATGTATATACAGAGTGCTGTTTTACTTGCATTATAAATAAAAATTTCATATCAAATTTAATTTCTGGTCAAACTTTGTATACAATAACCTCTATGTGTGATAAGATGCATATAGTGGTGATATCAAAATTTCATTTAGACGACTGTATGTGCTATGTGTACAGACTGACATATGTGTGTCAGTATGCAAACACTTATGTATTGATAAAAAAAAATAAATGGAACGCTTTCACAATTCAATCCCTCTTGTATAAATGATAATTAATTAATAAATGAAATATATAAAAAAATTTATGTATTTTAAAAAAGCTTATATATATCAAATCATATATATAAATGAAATGCATTAACTCTGAATGATATTTTCTAAATGACAACGTCCAAGAGTGATGGACCCGTCAATGTAGCTCTCAGTACGACTGATGCGACAGCGCTTCGAATTCAATCTTGAATTGAAGAGGAATGCATCGGTTTCAAAACTATGAACATCCTGTCCCCACGCAATGCCAAGAGCTGTAAAAGAGAACTTACATAGTGTTTAAAACATAATGATTTAACTGTTTCCAGTTGGTGTATGCCTGATATGCGATTGAGGATTCAGAAACTAACTCACCTGGTCCATATACAAAGCTGCATGTAAGACAAACAAGGTTGGCAGAGAAGAATGTCTTGCTGCATTCTGATGGTGTACGACAAATTTCTTGGTAGCCACAACTCCAGCATTTTCCATTTGTCACATGTGATGAGTTACAGGCTTTCGTTGTCTTTGTTGCCGCTGTAACGTCTAACTACAGAGTATGTGTTTTGGAACTGTATTGTTTCTCATTATGTGTGGCATATATATATATCGTGTGTGTGTGTGTTGTGCACAGTTATCTATTGAAAATCAAATACGCACATCACACACAATGCTGCTAAACAAAGGCCACAAGGTCAAAGTAATGTTCTTTGGAACAATGGAGTACTTATCCGCAGCACTTGCAGAATAGACATTGGCCCTCATCAGCTCCACGAATCGTATAGAACCTTAATCACAAGAAACCTGAAATTGTGGTAGATATTCACTTAGACCCTGATTTCATGGTTAAAGTAAGGGTCTGAAGTGAACACTCACGTAAGTGTTCCAATCCGGTCCTTATATAGATATTCACTTGTGCTAGATAGTCTTATAAGTAAAAAAGATATTTGTTATACACCTTAGTTTTATGAGTCTTAATGTTGGGAAATGAATATTCATTTATAAATGACTTTAGAGAAAAGTGATGTTCATTTTTCACTCTGCTGGTCATTCAATTTTTACACACAGCACATATATAGAACCTTTTCTACAATAATTTTCATTATGATATGCTAATATAACAACATAAAAACCAACTATTACTACGTCACTACACTCAACTATAAAACTCCATACAGCAAACTTCAATCTATGTCATAGAAGGTGTTGCGACTCTTCTCTTTCCATGCCTTCCTTTGTGCATTTATGCCAGTGACACAATTTCTTCTTTGTGACCAGTTGGACTTGTGGATCTGTACTAGATTATAATCAATAGCAACCTCTACAAACTATCATATAACTTCATCTTTCTTTGCATTATGAACTATTGCAAACATGTTGGGCCTAAATTAGTCTAGCTCAACTGCAAGCATTTTCGCATTTGACACGAGCATACTTTGGGGTGCTACATGAGTGCATTGACTATAAGTATAAGATATGCTATCTTGTGATATCTAGAGCTTACCTAAAAAATGCTTGTCACTTCCTTGATGTCCCAAATGGGTCGCTTCTTAAGCATATCCTTCCAGTCCCTTGGCAACTGCATTAACACAATAGAAGTGTTATAAAAGGTAGATGATTTAGAGCATATAAATATCTGACCTTATACAACTCCACTTCTTTAGTACTTGTTCCTTCTTGATGCTATTACCTTTATGTTTATTTATTACCTTTGGCTTCACAAAATCTTTTTTTAATGCAGACCATCCACTAGCCACAACACAGACGCCCCTTCTTCCATTGCATCCTTCAATGTCTCCAAGGATGAACTATGGCTGTAATTTAGTTCCATAGCCTCATAATCGGGTTTTATACAATCAATGGAAATAGGGAATATTAATTGGTTCTTGGCCTTCAAATTAGCCATCACTTTTGCAAGTGCTTCGTCCGGTTCCACTACAATACCTGAAGCTACAATTCCAAGCTCTGAGTTCATGAGGTAAACCTCATCAGATATATGAAAACCACCCTATTTAAAAGGCATGTGAGTCTGGATAGGATAAACACTTAAAACATAACATACTTGTAAAGCCTCTAATTCTTCCAAGAACTTGCTTTTAGACCTGGTTTCTTTGTTTGTTGCATCATCTAGTTGGTCATTTGTTGAATTAAGAGGCAAACTTCGCTTTCTTGACAAGGTTGTTTTGATAGATGTTTGAGAAGGAAGTTTGGTATGGGCGCCAACAGTGTTTGCCTTCTTCTGCATTACACATTTATCATTAGTTATTCTGATTATCACTATTCCTTACTTGATAAGCCTTCTTATGGAAAGTTGGAAGAACTTGTATTCCTTTGGCAAGCATGTTGTTGGTACTTTACAAAATTTTGCATATTAGATAACTAATTAATGTATGTTAATTTATTTATACCTTTTGAGACCCTTGTATTCCATGAGGGGTCATTGGTTCTACAAAGCTTCCGCTTGTATTAGCCATGTCTGATGTAGCTGAAAACGTGCACACGACTAATTCTAACTCACCGTTATCACTTTGTATGGAGAACACAACAATGGTCTTCTTCCATGTGCCCCACACCTTAGCCCCTTGTCTTCTTTGGCTTTCTTCCTCTAATTCATCACCAGTGGTTTGTGTGTTCAATTCAAAATTATTCATGTGTCGCTTCTTTACAATCAATGTAGAATCATCATCACTGTCTCAAGCTTCTGCAAAGCCTTGGTCATGTTATGTGCTGGTAATGAGGCATTCAGGATGCCATATTATCTCCTGCAAGAAAACACGCTTAAATGCAAAAGAATGTATTTTATTAACATGCCTTTCTTTATTTAAGGTTAATATATACTTATTACAATAAATAAGCAGAATATATGGTGCATGATACATTGCTCATATAGATTATAATATATATAATATTATAATTTTATATCTTTTATAAATAAATAACATTATTATATACATAATAAAGCTTAACTTCATCTATATATATATTATATGTAAGTCATTAGTATAAGTATTAAAATCAACATCAACACGTCAAAGATGGACATGCTTCTGTGACAAAGTGTGTCAATTGAAGGTCCATACTTAAATCATTTAGCATACTCAATGAAGATGACTAAGGGCATGAAGGAGTGCTTTTTATTTAATAATGAAACTCATAATTATTATTAATTACCTTCTCCATTATATGGATTTTTCTTTTTTATTTCTTAGAGCTATTCAATAACTTCTTAATAAATACATTATAATATAAAATCCTGGTATATTTCATACATTTATACATGTACGTACAGTTCATAGACTTCCCAAATTCATAGTTCTAACCGTCTTCATTCCTATTAAGACGTGCCTGTAGATGCCCTTATAAGACTGTACATGTGTATTTATGCATGTGCATTAGCTATACATATATAATACCCATATTATATGTGTGTTCTTGAACGTGTGCCTTAGATGACCATGCATGTGAGAAAGGCTATATCCATATACATGTGTATATTAGATATAATATATCTATGTAAACATGTGTACATGCATATGTATGTGAGTGTGCATATTAAAGAATTAAAATACTTGAAGCTGATTTCTTCAGCCACCTATAATCTGACTGATCTTCGAGCTCACTTAGTCATGCTCAGTGGAAACATTATGATTATCAAACTCAGGGAAGCGAAGATTTGGCATTTGAGACATGAGAATACTTACTAACCGCTTTCTCTAGTTGCTACATTTAACAACGATTGATTTTGACACTGGGAGGGTTGAAGCCCACTTGAAATACACAATATTGTACATTGGAAAGGTGTGACATACCTCCTCTCAAATGATCTTTGTATTAAATTTCATTATGTCATGTGCAGTAGCGAAATTGCACTCCTACAAGAACAATGTTAAAGTTTATACATTTTAATGGATTTTTAATGTATATAATTTATAAAATGCATATAACATGTGTTTTACATGTTATGTGTAGACAGTTACAACTAGGCATATAGGGATTCCATATATTAAGTATAGCTTTATATATATAGTTTACATTTATATTTAAGAGAGACTGTGGGAAAAATAACTAACCTTAAGTGCAAGTCGTCCATTGAAAGAGCCTGCTCTCTTATTGGATTGAATCATATGACGTTAGGAGCTTATCACTACATATGTTTCCATACGACAGTTGTCCTAGTTCTAACTTAGTGGGTTGACTACCTGGGTAAAGATTGTAGGATATGTGGGCAAAAGACTCAAGCAGACTTGGGTTATCACGACTAGGGGCCCTCTTATAAACACCAATTGGCCCTTTGCCTAGTTAGCATAAGGGAAGAGGGAAAGGTTGTGACAATTGGTATCGGAGCGTATTCTCTGTGGTCAGTAGGACTGCCTAAAGTGTAGTGTGTTTTAAAGTTTAGTTAGTTTTAAATTCTTAAAGTACTTTATCACTTTTGGTTAACATCTGAATTTTGCATGGAGAGTGGATCCTAAGATCTATAACTTTTCAAAGAACATTTGCTTGGTAAGTGGGTGTAGGTTATGGACTCCAATGTTAAAGGTAGCACTTGGATGGCAACTTCCAAGTTGTATGCTAGATTACTTTACCATATACTTCCATAAGACATGGCTGTTCTGGCTTACAAACTAAGTCTTATGAAGTGGATTATATATGATATGCTAAGTTTACACATTATTGAAATTTTTTCTTTTTCTTTAAGGTGTATGAAATTGGGGTAACACATGATTGAAAACGTGACAATGTCCTTTGAGTTTTGACTTATGTCAAGATTCAATATCGGGTTCAGTAATAGCTTGTGCTGCCTCAGACACTAAAGTTATATCTTGCACGTAGGAAGGTACAAAATTAATCCTGGTTGCCAAAGAGGAAAACGTGAGCGTCCTGGACCTCCAATCAATCTGAGGATTTGCAACCACGAACCATGGCATGCCAAAAATGATAAGAGTCGTTCGAGTCTTGATCAAGTTGAAGAAAATCGAACAGTTGAATGCGCCATGAGTGTAAGAGAAAAGTGTGGTAACATAGGTAACTACGCCAGAAGTAATTAGACGACCATCTGCAACCTCTACAAGAACTACACTCTTCAACTTCACCACCGGAATGCCATAATGAGTTGCAAAAGTGTCATATATGAAGCATGCATTTGCACCAGTGTCTAACAGGGCAAACTCCTTGAGCTCTCAATTATTTAGGCAAATGTGTACAGAAAACTTGAGTGATGAAATGGTGTGAGCAACACCAATGAAGCTTGCACCTACGTCCAACTTTGCGGCTCCTAGACGAAGTGGACAATGAAGTTTTCCGATTGAACTTCAGCTTCAACTTCATGCGTTTTGAACTTCCTGGCTTTAATAAGACATTTTGCCACCTTGTGACCTGCTTCACCACAATATAAGCATAAATTCTCACTGCGATGACGTTGCTTCTCAGCAGCTGAAAGTGGGCCACACTTGTATTTGTCAACCTCCATAGGAACTACTTTAGAAGGTGTCTTAGGAACATGTGCTACAGCTACATGATTGGCTTGCAGGAACTGCTGACAGGATTTTTTCTGACGACGCTTGAACAAATGGTTGTCGTAGCGAATGGCATGTTGCATGATCTTCGCTAAGGTTTGAGCATCCGGCAATGTAAGAAGAAGGTCCTTCACGTCATCCCTCAACCCAAAACAGAAGTGTTCGATCAATGCAGTCTCGTCCCATGAAATGTTTGTGCAAAGTTGCTAAAATTCGGATGCATAGACGAAAGCTGGTCGAAAACCTTGTGTGAGCTTCCTTAACTTCATGCATATAGAACGGTACTTATCAGAATCTCCAAAGCAGGCTTCAAAGGCAGCCATGAATCCTTCAAAGTCTTCCATCAATGGGTCGTCACACTTCAGCAAAGGGGCAACCCAAGGATGCCAAAAGGCCAACCTTTTGTGCATCATTCAAGTAGCGACGTGGTTGCATGCAAATCAAAAGCCTGATCTGATTCATGAAACCCTAGAAATTGGCGTGATTGCCACTAAACTTCTCTAGCATGTTAATCTTTGGCTTTGAATAAGAGTTCGACAGAGAAGAAACCACGGATGCTTGAGAGAAACTTGTGCAACAGCCTTGGAGGATGCATCAACAGCTGCATGTGCCGTGTTGAAATTTCTCAAAATCTGCCATGATCTATGAAAGAAAAGAGGAAAACAAGGGAGAAAAACTAAGGAAAAAAAAATAACTGGAAATCGGGGAGTTAAGAAATCAGTTACTATCAAACTGTCAAGCCACGATCCAAGAGCAAGGAGGTTTGACTCAAGAGCAGGACAAGAACTAGGAATAAGACGTTAAGGCATGATCCAAGAGCAAGGAGGCTTGACTCAAGAGCAAGACAAGAATTAAGAACTATCAAGTCACAAGGAAGTGAGCAGGGTTCCGAGAATAAAGAAGCTTGACTCAGAAGCAGGACAAGGAACAGGACAGAGAGCATGACGGGAACTAGGAACCAGGAACAAGACAAGAGTAGGAGGCAAGGAGCAAGACAAGACAAGATTAATCGTAGAAAGATTGTGTTGATAGTAACTGATTGTACAACAATTATGTCGGAGCTTTTATACTCACAACTTCAAGCTAATCTGGTCATGAGCTAAAAATAGTGACCCTTATCCTCTAAGCATATCCTGTAGTATATATCCTACAGGCATATCCTGTAGGAATATTCTGCAGGCATATCCTGTAGGTATATCCTGTAGGCATATCCTGTAGAATATCCTGCAGATATATCTTGTAGGAAATCTTACAGTATATCCTGTAGGTATATCCTATAAGCATATCTTATAACCCGTATCTTGTATTTTGCATACTGTATCGAGTCGTGACAGCACCTCCTCCCTAAGGATGAATTCCATGTGTCACAACCCGATACAAGATACAAGATGCAGGATACAGGATTCCGAATACAGGATACAGGATGCAGGTTTTCGGATACAGGATACGGGTTACAGGATATGCCTGTAGGATATTCCTACAAGATATACCTATAGGATATTCCTATAGGATATGCCTATAGGATATGCTACAGGATATGCCTAGGGATAAGGGACACTATTCTTAGCTCACGACTAGATTAGACTCACGACTAGATTAGTTTAGAGTTGTGAGCATAAAAGCTCCGACCTAATTATTGTACAATCAGTTACTATCAACACCAGTCATTCTATGATCATTCTTGTTCCTTGTTCTTGTCTTGTTCTTGTCTTGCTCGCCTTGTGCTCTTGTTTTGCTTCCGGTTCCTATCCTGCTCCTTTTCCTGCTATCCTGCTCCAGTTCCTATCCTGCTCCCTGTTCTGCTATCTTGTTCCGGTTCCTATCCTGCTCCTTGTCCTGCTATCCTACTCCAGTTCCTATCCTGCTCCTTGTCCTGCTATCCTGCTCCAATTCCTATCCTGCTCCTTGTCCTGCTATCCTGCTCCAGTTCCTATCCTGCTCCTTGTCCTACTCCTGAGTTCCTAGTTCCTGTCTTGTTTCCTATCCTGCTCCTGAGTCAAGCCTTCCTATTCTTGGAATCCTGCTCACTTCCTATTTCCTGGATCGTGGCTTGACAGTTTGATAGTAACTGCTTTTATAGCTTTCCGATTTCTAGCTACTTTTTTTTCTTGATTCTCCTTCGTTTTCCTCCTTTTTTCTTTCATAGATAATGGCCGTTTTTGAGCAGATTCAACGCGAGCACCAAATGTTGCTTCATGAGCTGGCCACATTGCGCCAAGTGGTCACCGATCTGCAAGGCTCCACCCATGCGGCACATGCAGCTGCTGATGCATCCTCTAAGGCTGCTGCGCAGGCTCTCTCTCAGGCATCAGTGGTTCCTTCTTCATCGAACTTTTCTTCAGAGCCAAAGATCAGCATGCCAGACAAGTTCAGTGGCAATCGTGCCGATTTCCAAGGTTTCTTGAATCAAATCCGTCTCTTGATCCGCATGCAACCATGCCGCTACTCGACTGATGCACAAAAGGTTGGCCTTTTGGCATCCTTACTGGTTGGATCTCTACTAGCTTGGGGCTCCTTTACTGGAGCGTGACGACCCATTGATGGACGACTTTGAAGGATTCGTGGCTGCCTTTGAAGCATGTTTTGGAGATCCTGATAAGTACCGTTCTGCATGCACGAAGTTACGGAAGCTCGCACAAGGATCCCGACCAGTTTCCGTTTATGCATCCGCATTTCAGCAACTTTGCACGAACATTCCATGGGACGAGACTGCATTGATTGAACACTTCCGTTTGGGGTTGAGGGATGACGTGAAGGACCTTCTCCTTACGTTACCGGATGCTCAAACATTAACGGAGATCATGCAACAAGCTGTTCGCTGCGACAACCGTTTGTTAGAGCGTCATCGGGAAAAATCCCGTCAGCAGTTCCTGCAAGCCGATCCTGCAGCTGTGGTACATGTTCCTGCACCACCTTCTGGAGTAGTTCCTATGGAGGTTGAGAAATACAAGCGTGGTCCACTTTCAGCTGCGGAAAAGCAACGCCGTAGTAGTGAGAACTTATGCTTGTATTGTGGTGAAGTAGGACACAAGGTGGCGGAATGTCCTGCTAAAGCCAAGAAGTTCAAGACGTGCGAAGTTGAAGCCGAAGTTCAATGTCCACTCCGTCTAGGAGCCACAAAGTTGGACGTAAGTGCAGGCTCCATTGGTGTTGCTCATACCATTTCATTACTCAAGTTTCCTATGCACATTCGCCTCAACGATCGAGAGCTCAAGGAGTTTGCCTTGTTAGACACTAGTGCAAATGCATGTTTCATGGATGACACTTTTGCAACTCAACATGGCATTCCGATGGTGAAGTTGAAGCATGCAGTTCCTGTAGAGGTGGCCGATGGTCGTGTGATTGCTTCTGGCGCAGTTACCTATGCTACCAAACCTCTCTTTTGCAGTCATGGCGCATTCAACTGTTTGATTTCCTTCAACTTGATCAAGACTCGGTCGACTCCCATCATTTTGGGCATGCCATGGTTCGTTGTTGCAAATCCTCAGATCGACTGGAGGTCTAGGACGCTCACGTTTTCCTCTCCGGCAGCCAGGATCAATCCTGTAACTTCCTGCATGGAGGATACATCCTTAGTATCTGAGGCAGTACAAGCTACAGGATTGACTGTGCCTGTTCCTGTATCAGTGTTGAAGACTCCTCCTCGACAGGATTCACCTCATGTCAGCTCCTCAGCACATCCGAAGGCTCTCTCCACTCCTGATCCACCTCATGTTGGTTCCTCAGCACATCCGCATGCTTTCTCCATTCCTGTAAGTTCGCGGATTCCTGTACAAGGTTCTTCCAATCCTGTATCAGTGCCGAAGGTTCCTCCTCGACAGGTTTCACTCTTTTCCATTCATCAGCACTACATGTTCATCAGGCTCCAGCAAATTCAACACTCCTACAGGACATCCGTTCGCAGTTGGCTACAGACGACTTGGCAAAAAATGTGTTCTCACACATTCATCCTGACATTGCAAGTTCCTCTTCCTCCAGTTCCCGTTCAGACTACACGCTGTTTGCCATACAGGACGGACTTCTGTACCGGGAAGGTCTCCTGTACGTTCCTATTGGTGTTTGCAGGACTCGTGTGGTACAAGATTATCATGATACCCTGGCTACAGGACATTTCGGTGTGGCCAAGACAGTTGAGTTGGTGACTTGCAACTATTGGTGGCCTGGGTTGCGAGGTTTTGTGGAAAGGTTTGTACGGAGTTGTGACACCTGCAACAGGTCGAAGATGCCTCGTCATGCACCTTCTGGTCTTTTCATCCTCTTCCTGTTCCTTCTGCTCCTTGGAGATCCATTTCTATGGATTTCCTCACAGATCTTCCTCTTTCTCGTGGATTCGATGCAGTTCTTGTGGTGGTTGACCGTTTCACCAAGCAGGCTCATTTCCTACCCTGCAACAAGACAGCTACAGGTCAGACAACTGCCGAGTTGGTGATCCGTGAGGTGTTCCGACATCATGGTCTTCCTGAGAGCATTGTTTCCGATCGAGGTCCACAATTTATGTCGAAGTTTTGGCGAGAGCTTCTTCGGAGTCTACAGGTTACAGCGGATCTTTCTTCAGGATATCACCCAAACCGATGGGCAGTCTGAACGCACAATTCAGACCTTGGAACAGTATCTTCGTTGCTTCATCAGTTACCAGCAGGACAACTGGTTGGATCTTCTCCTACAACAACTCCGTTCACGCATCTACAGGACAGACACCTTTCTTTGCTCTTACAGGCCACCATCCACGTTTTGACTTTGCTCCTCCCGCTTCTCCTTCTTCGCTCCTGCAGTACAGGATCGTCTTCAGCATCTTCGGCAGGTACAGGATGATCTCCAGGTTCACCTTCAACAGGCACAGGAACGGTACAAGCATCATGCTGATGCTCACCGTCAGCCGGCACCTACATACAAGATTGGTGATCTTGTGTGGCTTCTTCGTTGACACATTCGCACCAACAGGCCTTCTTCTAAGTTGGATTTTCAACGATTGGGCCCTTACAGGATCGTGGCGGAGGTTAAATCCTGTAGCTTTCCGACTCGAGTTACCATCCATGGTGAAACTTCATCCTGTGTTTCACACCTCCTTGTTGGAGCCGTATCATCCTTCTTCTCTTCCTGGTCGTGCTTCTTCTCCTCCCCCTCCTGTGGTCATTGTTGGTGAACCTGAGTACGAAGTTGCAGCCATCCTTAATTCTCGTCTTCATCGCTGCCAACTTCAATACTTGGTGGATTGGAAAGGTTATTTGCTTATCGATCGCACTTGGGAACCTGCATCCAACTTACTCCATGCTTCTTCCAAAGTTTGCCTTCCATCGGCTTTATCCTGCTAAACCAGGTCCTAAGACTCGTGGAACTCTCCTTAGGGAGAGGTGGCTGTCACAACCCGATACAAGATACAGGATACAGGATACAGGATTCTGAATACAGGATACATGATGCATGTTTTTGGATACAGATACGGGTTACGATATGCCTGCAGGATATTCCTATAAGATATGCCTATAGGATATGCTACAGATATGCCTAGGGATAAGGGACACCTTTCTTAGCTGACTATTAGACTCACGACTAGATTAGACTCACACTAGATTAGCTTGGAGTTGTGAGCATAAAACTCCGACCTAATTGTTGTACAATCAGTTACTATCAACACCAGTCATTTTATGATCATTCTTGTTCCTTGTTCTTGTCTTGTTCTTGTCTTGCTCGCCTTTGCTCTTTTGCTTCCGGTTCCTATCCTGCTCCTTGTCCTGCTATCCTGCTCCAGTTCCTATCTTGCTCCCTGTTCTGCTATCCTGTTCCGGTTCATCCTGCTCCTTGTCCTATTATCCTACTCCGGTTCCTATCCTGCTCCTTGTCCTGCTATCCTGCTCCAGTTCCTATTCTTGCTCCTTGTCCTGCTATCCTGCTCCTTGTCCTACTCCTGAGTTCCTAGTTCATGTCTTTTCCTATCCTGCTCCTGAGTCAAGCCTTCCTATTCTTGGAATCCTGCTCACTTCCTATTTCCTGGATCGTGGCTTGACACCATGATCTTGGACTTGTTTAGCATGATAATGCCGATGGAAAGCAGCAACTTTGGAAGAAGCATGGAGTAAGTTGTATGCAGGTTCCCAAGTGCGATCGGTAAGCAAATAACCTTTCCAATCCACCAAGTATAAAGTTGACAGCGATGAAGACGAGAATCAAGGATGGCTGCAACTTCGTACTCAGGTTCATCGTCAATGACCACAGAGGGAAGGAGAAGAAGCACGACCAGGAGAAAGAAGATGATACGGCTCCAATAAAGAGGTGTGAAACACAGATGAAGTTCACTGTAGATGGTAACTCGAGTCGGAAAGCTACAAAATTAACCTCAACTGCAATCCTGTAAGGGCCCAATTGTGAAAATCCAACTTAGAAGAAGGCCTGTTGGTGCACATATGCCGACGAAGAAGCCACACGAGATCACCAATCTTGTATGCAGTGCCGGTTGACAGAGCATCAGTATGACGCTTGTACCGTTCTGTGCCTACTGAAGATGAACTCAGAAATCCTCATGTACCTGACAAAGATGCTGAGACAATCCTGTATTAGTAGGACGGAAGAAGTAGAAGCAGAAGGAGCAAAGTCAAAACATGGATGGTAGCCTGTAAGAGCAAAGAAAGGTGTTTGGCCTGTAGATACGTGAACGAAGTGTTGTAAACAAACTCGCCATTGGAAGAAGGTCCAACCAGTTGTCCTGTTGTAACTGATGAAGCAGCGAAAATATTGCTCCAAGGTCTGAATCGTGTTTTGACTGCCCATCAGTTTGTGGATGGTATCCTGAAAAAGATCCGTTTTAACATGTAGACTCCGGAGAAGTTCTCGCCAAAACTTGGACATGAATTGTGGGCCTCGATCAGAAACAATGCTCTCAGGAAGACCATGGTGTCGGAATACTAACTCAGTGGTTGTCTGGCCTGTAGCAGTCTTGTGACATGGTAGGAAATGAGACTGTTTGATGAAACGGTCAACCACCACAAGAACTGCATCAAATCCACGAGAGAAAATCTTGTGAGAAAATCCATAAAAATGGATTTCCAAAGAGCAGAAGAACAGGAAGAACGAAGAAGACTAGAGGGTGCGTACAAATTTGTCCACAAAAACTCGCAACCTAGGCCACCAATAGTTGCGAGTCACCAACTCAACTGTCTTGGCCACACCAAAATGTCTTGTAGCCGGGGTATCATGACAATCCTGCATTACACAAGTCCTGCAAACACCAACATGAACGTACATGAAACCTTCCCGATACAGGAATCCGTCGTTATGGCAAACAACTTGTAGTCTGTACGGAACTGGAAGAAGAGAACTTGCGATGTCAGACTAATATGTGAAAACACATTCCTTGCCAAGTCATCTGTAGCCAACTGCAAACGGATGTCCTATAGGAGTGTGGAATCTGCTGGAGCCTGATGAATTTGTAGTGCTGCAAGCCAAAGTAAATCAGGACCCAACAACACTTGCTTTTGACAATCATATGCAGGATCGTCCGGGGTTGTGCAAGGTAAGAGTGCCTAGATAATGCATCTGCCTTGCCATTTCGAAAATCAAGCCTGTAAATGATGACGAAATCAAAACGTGATAAAAAACTTCGCCCACCTAGCCTGTCACCGACTGAGAACTCAAGCCGTTTGAAAATACTCTGTATAGGATGCGCAGCACCTTCCAGGAAATGTGCCACTCCTCAAACGAATCTATTAATAGCCTTGAGTTCCTTGTCATGATCTCGTAATTGATCTCTGCCGAAAGAATTTACGAGAGTGAAAAGCTATAGGATGAAGCAACTTGTTTTCTATAACTTGTGATAAAAACAGATCCTACTGCAAAATCCGAGGCATCTGCTTCAACGAAAAAGGGATGAGAAGGATCAGGAGTGCTAAATCGGAGCTGTTGTGAAGGCATTCTTGAGTGTTGTGAATGCATGTTCTGCCTTGTTAGACCAAGAGAACACTCCTATGCGCTTGGTGAGTTCCGTGAGTGGAAGTACATGTTTAGAGAAGTCCTGTATGAAGCGCATGTAGAAGTTTGCAAAGCCAAGAAAACATTGTACATCTGTATAGACTTAGGCCTCTCCCACTCCACGATAGTCTTTACCTTGTGCATATCCATGAAACGCCAGTAGGAGAGACGATGTAGCCCAAAAACTCCACAATATCCCTGTCGAAGAAACACTTCTCCAACTTCGCATACATGCCATGCTCGGAAAGCCTCTGTAGGACTAGTCGTACATGCTTGTCATGAGCTGCCTGGTCCTTGGAGAAAATCAAAATGTCATCGAGTAGATTACCACAAACTGGTCCAAGAAGTCACGAAAGATGTCGTTCACCATGTGTTCGAACATGACTGGGCATTGGTAAGTCCGAAAGCATCACCGTGTACTCGAAGTGTCCATACCTTGTACGAAAGGTAGTCTTCCACTCATCACCTGGACGAATCCATACAAGATTGTAAGCCCCTCGTAAGTCAATATTCGTGAACACCTTTGCTCCTTGCAGTCAATCAAGAAGTTCCGGATTAATGGCAATAGGAACCGGTTCCAAATGGTGACTTGATTCAAACCTCTGTAGTCCACAACCAAAAAACTCCCATCTTCTTCTTGACAAAGAAGATAGGTGCTCTTGCAGGAGATTTTGAGTGACGAATGAAGCTAGATGCCAATTTTTCTCGATGTACTGATGAAGAATCTCCAATTCTATAGGTGACAATGCATAAATCGGTCCGAACGGTGGAGTCTTTCTTTCCACAAGATCGATAGGACAGTCATAGACCTGTGAACAGGAAGAACTACAGCCTTGTGCTTGTTAAAAACGTTTTGAAAAGAGTGATACTTGGATGACAGGGAAGAAGGAGAGAAGAAGAAGGAACAGGAGAAGGAGATTGCAGGAGAAGGAGATTGAAAAACAAGGGAGTCAAATACAAGAAAGGTAGAAGAGGAGGTAAAAGTTACTTGGAAGACAAAAAGATGAAAAGGAGCAGGATCAGTGGTAAGTTCATGCATGGTAGGTAAGAACTTGGAGAGGAGAAGGAGGGAGTTGTGATTGAAAAAAGAAGAAGGATCTTTGAAAGTGGAACAGAAAGAAAAGTAATGAAAAGGCAGGATTGGGAAAAACATGTGTGGATGTTGACAAGTGTACAGGATTAAAGAATCCTGTACAGAGTCTGTGGATGCACAGGAGTGAGGAGAGCCTGTGAGTGTGCTGACGAATCAATAGGAGGTGGATCCTGTTGAGGAGGAACCTTCGACACTGATACAGGATTGGAAAAACCCTGTACAAGAATCCGCAAACTTACAGGAGTGGAAAGAGCCTGCGGATGTGCTGAAGAATTGACATGAGGTGAATCCTGTCAAGGAGGAGTCTTCAACACTGATAGGAATAGGCATGGTCAATCCTGTAGCTACTGCCTCAGACACTAAGGATGTATCATGCACACAAGAAGGTACAGGATTGATCTTAGTTGCCGAAAGGAAAACGTGAGCGTCCTAGACCTCCAGTCAATCTGAGGATTTGCAACAATGAACCATGGCATGCCCAAAATGATGGGAGTTGACCGAGTCTTGAAGGAAATTGAACAGTTGAATGCGCCATGACTGCAAGAGAGAGGTTTGATAGCATGGGTAACTGTGCTAGAAGCAATCAGACAACCATCGATGACCTTTATAGGAACTGCACGCTTCAACTTCACCACCAAAATGCCATGTTGAGTTGCAAAGTGTCTAAAGGAGGGAGCTGTGATTGAAAAAGAGGAAGGATCTTGGGGGTGGAACAGAAGAAGAGTAATAAAAAAGGCAGGATTGGGAGAAACATGTGTGGATGTTGACAAGTGTACAAGATTGAAAGAATCTTGTATAAAAATCCGTGGATGCACAGGAGTGAGGAGAGCCTGTGAATGTGCTGACGAACCAATAGGAGGTGAATCCTGTTGAGGAGGAACCTTCGACACTGATACAGGAACAGGCACGGTTGATCCTATAGCTTGTACTGCTTCAGACACTAGGGATGTATCTTGCACACAAGAAGGTACAGGATTGATCCTAGTTGCCAGAAAGGAAAACATGAGCGTCCTAGACCTCCAGTCGATTTGAGGATTTACAACAACAAACCATGGCATGCCCAAAATGATGGGAGTCGACCGAGTCTTGATCAAGTTGAAGGAAATTGAACAGTTGAATGCATCATGACTGCAAAAGAGAGGTTTGGTATCATGGGTAACTGCACCAGAAGCAATCAGATGATCATTGGCCACCTCTATAGGAATCGCATGCTTCAACTTCACCACCGGAATGCCATGTTGAGTTGCAAAAGTGTCATTCATGAAGCATGCATTTGCACCAGTGTCTAATAGGGCAAACTCCTTGAGCTATCGATTATTGAGATGAATGTGTACAGGAAACTTGAGTGATGGAATGGTATGAGCAACACCAATGGAGCCTGCACCTACGTCCATTAGCTTTAATAGGACATTCCGCCGCCTTGTGTCCTGCTTCACCACAATACAAACATAGATTCTCATTGCGGCGACATTGCTTCTCAGTAGCGGAAAGTGAGCCACGCTTGTATTTCTCAACCTCCATAGGAACTACTCCAGAAGGTGTCACAGGGAGTATGTACCACAGCTGCAAGATTGGTTTGCAGGAATTGTTGATGGGATTTTTCCTAACGACACTCGAACAAGCAGTTGTCGCAGCGAACGGTCTGTTGCATGATCTCCGCTAATGTTTGGGCATCTAGTAACGTAAGGAGAAGGTCCTTCACGTCATCCCTCAACCCAAAATGGAAGTGTTCAATTAATGCAGTCTCATCCCATGGAATGTTCGTGCAAAGTTGCTGAAATTCAGATGCATAAATGGAAGCTGGTTGAGATTCTTGTGTGAGCTTTTGTAACTTCGTGCATCCGGAACGGTACTTATCGGGATCTCCAAAGCAAGCTTCAAAGGCAGCCACAAAAACTTTCAAAGTCTTCCATCAATGGGTCGTCACACTTCAGCAAAGGGGCAATCCAAGCCTATGGAGATCCAACTAGTAGGGATGCCAAAAAGCCAACCTTTTGTGCATCAGTTGAGTAGCGGCGTGGTTGCATGTGAATCAAAAGCCTGATTTGATTCAGGAACCCTTGAAAATCGGTGCGATTGCCACTGAACTTTTCCGGCATGCTGATCTTCGGCTCCAAAGAAGAGTTCAATGGAGAGGAAACCATGGATGCTTGAGAGAGAGCCTGTGCAGTAGCCTTGGAGGATGCATCAGTAACTGCATGCGCCAAGTTGGTGGAACCTTGCAGATCTGTGACCACTTGGCGCAAAGTGGCTAGTGTCAAGCCACGATCCAGGAACCAGGAAGCAAGTAGGATTCCAGGGACAGGAAGGCTTGACTCATGAACAGGACGGATCCAGGATCAGGATAGGATCCGGGAGCAAGATAGCAGAATAGGAACTGGACCTCAGGAATCAGGAGTAGGACAGGATTCAGGAGCGAGACAAGAACAGGACGGATTAGGAGCAAGACAGGAACAGGATCCAGGAGAGACAGGAAAACAAGAGCAGGAGGCAAGAAGCAAGACAAGAACAAGACAAGAACAAGAATGATCGTAGAAAGACTGGTGTTGATAGTAACTGATTGTACAACAATTAGGTCGGAGCTTTTATGCTCACAACTCCAAGCTAATCTAGTCATGAGTCTAATCTAGTCATGAGCTAAGAATAGTGTCCCTTATCCTCTAGGCATATCCTGTAGCATATCCTATAGGCATATCCTATAGGAATATCCTATAGGTATATCCTGTAGGAATATCCTGCAGGCATATCCTGTAACCCGTATCCTGTATCCGAAATCCTGCATCCTGTATCCTGTATCCGAAATCCTGTATCCTGTATCGGGTTGTGACAGCACCTCCTCCCTAAGGACGAGTTCCACGAGTCTTAGGACCTGGTTTAGCAGGATAATGCCGATGGAAGGCAGCAACTTTGGAAGAAGCATGGAGTAAGTTGGATGCAGGTTCCCAAGTGCGATCGGTAGGCAAATAACCTTTCCAATCCACCAAGTATTGAAGTTGGCGGCGATGAAGACGAGAATCAAGGATGGCTGCAACTTCGTACTCAGGTTCACCAGCAATGACCACAGGAGGGGGAGGAGAAGAAGCACGACCAGGAAGAGAAGAAGGATGATACGGCTCCAACAAGGAGGTGTGAAACACAGGATGAAGTTTCACCGTGGATGGTAACTCGAGTCGGAAAGCTACAGGATTTACCTCCGCCACGATCCTGTAAGGGCCCAATCGTTGAAAATCCAACTTAGAAGAAGGCCTGTTGGTGCGAATGTGTCGACGAAGAAGCCACACGAGATCACCAATCTTGTATGCAGGTGCCGGCTGACGGTGAGCATCAGCATGATGCTTGTACCGTTCCTGTGCCTGCTGAAGTGAACCTGGAGATCATCCTGTACCTGCCGAAGATGCTGAAGACGATCCTGTACTGCAGGAGCGGAAGAAGGAGAAGCAGGAGAGCAAAGTCAAAACGTGGATGGTGGCCTGTAAGAGCAAAGAAAGGTGTCTGGCCTGTAGATGCGTGAATGGAGTTGTTGTAGGCAAACTCCGCCATAGGAAGAAGGTCCAACCAGTTATCCTGTTGGTAACTGATGAAGCAACGAAGATATTGCTCCAAGGTCTGAATTGTGCGTTCTGACTGCCCATCAGTTTGCGGGTGATATCCTGAAGAAAGATCCGCTTTAACCTGTAGACTCCGAAGAAGCTCTCGCCAAAACTTGGACATGAATTGTGGACCTCGATCGGAAACAATGCTCTCAGGAAGACCATGATGTCGGAACACCTCACGGATCACCAACTCGGCAGTTGTCTGACCTGTAGCTGTCTTGTTGCAGGGTAGGAAATGAGCCTGCTTGGTGAAACGGTCAACCACCACAAGAACTGCATCGAATCCACGAGAAGGAGGAAGATCTGTGAGGAAATCCATAGAAATGGATCTCCAAGGAGCAGAAGGAACAGGAAGAGGACGAAGAAGACCAGAGGTGCATGAGGCATCTTCGACCTGTTGCAGGTGTCACAACTCCGTACAAACCTTTCCACAAAACCTCGCAACCCAGGCCACCAATAGTTGCGAGTCACCAACTCAACTGTCTTGGCCACACCAAAATGTCCTGTAGCCGGGGTATCATGACAATCCTGTACCACACGAGTCCTGCAAACACCAACAGGAACGTACAGGAGACCTTCCCGGTACAGGAGTCCATCCTGTATGGTGAACAGGTTGTAGTCTGGACGGGAACTGGAGGAAGAGGAACTTGCAACGTCAGGATGAATGTGTGAGAACACATTCTTTGCCAAGTCGTCTGTAGCCAACTGCGAACGGACGTCCTGTAGGAGTGTTGAATTTGCTGGAGCCTGATGAACCTGCAGTGCCGCAAGCCGGAATCGATCAGGACCCAACAACACTTGCCTTTGACAGTCAAATGCAGGATCGCCCGGGCTTGGTGCAAGGTAAGAGCGCCTAGACAATGCGTCCGCCTTGCCATTCCGAAAACCGGGCCTGTAGACGATGACGAAGTCAAAACGTGATAGGAACTCCGCCCACCTAGCCTGTCGCCGACTGAGAACTCGAGCCGTTTGAAAGTACTCCAGGTTCTTGTGATCCGTAAGAACTTGTACAGGATGTGCAGCACCTTCCAGGAAATGCCGCCACTCCTCAAACGAATCCACAATGGCCTTGAGTTCCTTGTCATGAATCTCGTAATTGATCTCCGCCGACAGGAACTTACGAGAGTGAAAAGCTACAGGATGAAGCAACTTGTCCTCTCCAACTTGCGATAGGACGGATCCTACTGCAAAATCCGAGGCATCTGCTTCAACGAAGAAAGGACGAGAAGGATCAGGATGTGCTAAAATCGGAGCTGTCGTGAAGGTGTCCTTGAGTGTTGTGAATGCATGTTCCGCCTTGTCGGACCAAGAGAAAACCTCTGTGCGCTTGGTGAGTTCCGTGAGTGGAAGTACACGCTTGGAGAAGTCCTGTATGAACCGCCTGTAGAAGTTTGCAAAGCCAAGGAAACATTGTACATCTCGTACAGACTTGGGCCTCTCCCACTCCACGATGGTCTTCACCTTGTGCATGTCCATGGAAACGCCAGCAGGAGAGACGATGTAGCCCAAGAACTCCACAGAATCCCTATCGAAAAAACACTTCTCCAACTTCGCATACAGGCCATGCTCGCGAAGCCGCTGTAGAACCAATCGTACATGCTTGTCATGTGCCGCCTGGTCCTTGGAGAAAATCAAAATGTCGTCGAGGTAGATCACCACAAACTGGTCCAAGAAGTCACGAAAGATGTCGTTCACCATGTGTTGGAACACGGCTGGGGCATTGGTAAGGCCGAAAGGCATCGTGTACTCGAAGTGTCCATACCTTGTACGAAAGGCAGTCTTCCACTCATCGCCTGGACGAATCCGTACAAGGTTGTAGGCCCCTCGTAAGTCGATCTTCGTGAACACCTTTGCTCCTCGCAGCCGATCGAGAAGTTCCGGGATCAATGGCAACGGGTACCGATTCCGAATGGTACTTGATTCAAACCCCTGTAGTCCACAACCAAACGTAAGCTCCCATCCTTCTTCTTGACAAAGAAGATAGGCGCTCCTGCAGGGGACTTTGAGTGACGAATGAAGCCGGATGCCAAGTTGTCCTCGATGTACTGGCGAAGAACCTCCAACTCTGTGGGTGACAATGCTAAATCGGTCCGAACGGTGGAGTCTTTCCTTCTGCAAGATCAATAGGACAGTCGTAGGACCTGTGAACAGGAAGAACTGTAGCCTTGTGCTTGTCAAAAACGTCCTTAAAGTCGTGGTACTTGGATGGTAGAAGAAGGAGGAGAAGGAGAAGGAGTAGGCGAAGGAGATTGAAAAACAGGAGAGTCAGACACAGGAAAGGTAGAAGAGGACGTAGGAGTTACTTGAAAGGCAAAAAGGTGGAAAGGAGCAGGATCAGTGGTAAGTTCATGCATGGTAGTGGTAAGAACTCGGAGAGGAGAGGGAGCTGTGACTGAAAAAGAGGAAGGATCTTGGGGGTGGAACAGAGCAGAGTAACAAAAGGAGGCAGGATTGGAGAAACCTGTGTGGATGTTGACGAGTGTACAGGATTGGAAGAATCCTGTACAGAAGTCCGTGGATGCACAGGAGTGAGGAGAGCCTGTGAGTGTGCTGACGAACCAACAGGAGGTGGATCCTGTTGAGGAGGAACCTTCGACACTGATACAGGATTGGAAGAACCCTGTACAGGAATCCGCAAACTTACAGGAGTGGAGAACCTGCGGATGTGCTGAGGAACTGACATGAGGTGAATCCTGTCGAGGAGGAGTCTTCAACACTGGTACAGGAACAGGCACGGTCAATCCTGTAGCTTGTACTGCCTCAGACACCAAGGATGTATCCTGCACGCAGGAAGGTACAGGATTGATCCTGGCTGCTGGAGAGGAAAACGTGAGCGTCCTAGACCTCCAGTCGATCTGCGGATTTGCAACAACGAACCATGGCATGCCAAAAATGATGGGAGTCGACCGAGTCTTGATCAAGTTGAAGGAAATCGAACAGTTGAATGCACCATGACTGCAAGAGAGAGTGGTAGCGTGGGTAACTGCGCCAGAAGCAATCAAACGACCATCGGCCACCTCTACAGGAACTGCACGCTTCAACTTCACCACCGGAATGCCATGCTGAGCTGCAAAAGTGTCATCCATGAAACATGCATTTGCACCAGTGTCTAACAGGGCAAACTCCTTGAGCTCTCGATTATTGAGGCGAATGTGTACAGGAAACTTGAGTGATGGAATGGTATGAGCAGCACCAATGGAGCCTGCACCTACGTCCAACTTCGCGGCTCCTAGACGAAGTGGACATTGAAGTTTTCCGACTGAACTTCAGCTTCGGCTTCACGCCTTGAACTTCCTGGCTTTATTAGGACATTCCGCCACCTTGTGTCCTGCTGCACCACAATACAAGCATAGGTTCTCACCCCGTCGACGTTGCTTCTCAGCAGTTGAAAGTGGGCCACGCTTGGATTGTTAACCTCCATAGGAACTGCTCCAGAAGGTGTCGTAGGAACATGTGCTACGGCTACAGGATTGGCTGGCAGGAACTGCTGACGGAATTTTTCCTGACGGCGCTCGAACAAACGGTTGTCGCAGCGAACGCCTGTTGCATGATCTCCGCTAACGTTTGAGCATCCCGGTAATGTAAGGAGAAGGTCCTTCACGTTGTCCCTCAGCCCAAAACGGAAATGTTCGATCAATGCATCAGTCTCGTCCCATGGAATGTTCGTGCACAATTGCTGGAATTCGGATGCATAAACGGAAGCTGGTCTGGATCCTTGTGTGAGCCTCCGTAACTTTGTGCATGCAGAACGGGTACTTATCAGGATCTCCAAAGCAGGCTTCGAAGGCAGCCACAAAACCTTCAAAGTCTTCCATCAATGGGTCGTCACGCTCCAGCAAGGGAACAACCCAAGCTCGTGGAGATCCACTTAGTAAGGATGCCAAAAGGCCAACCTTTTGTGCATCCGTCGAGTAGCGACGTGGTTGCATGCGGATCAAGAGTCGGATCTGATTCAGAAACCTTGGAAATCGGCAAGGTTGCCACTGAACTTCTCTGGCATGCTGATCTTCGGCTCCGGAGAAAAGTTCGATGAAGAAGGAACCACCGATGCCTGAGAGAGAGCCTGCGCAGCAGCCTTGGAGGATGCATCAGCAGCTGCATGTGCCGCATGGGTGGAGCCTTACAGATCGGTGACCACTTGGCGCAAAGTGGCCAGCTCATGGAGCAACATTTGGTGCTCGCGTTGGAAGTGCTCAAAATCAGCCATGATCTTATGAAAGAAAGAAAGGAGAAAAACGAAGGAAAAGAATCAAGGAAAAAAAAGTAGCTAGAAACGAAGAGCTATGAAGCAGTTACTTATCAAACTGTCAAGCCACGATCAGGAACCAGGAAGCAAGTAGGATTCCAGGGACAGGAAGGCTTGACTCAGAAACAGGACGGATCCAGGATCAGGATAGGATCCGGGAGCAGATAGCAGAATAGGAATTGGGACCTCAGGAATCAGGAGTAGGACAGGATTCAGGAGCGAGACAAGAACAGGACAGGATTCAGGAGCAAGACAGGAACCGGATAGGATCCAGGAGAGACAGGAACAAAACAAGAGCAGGAGGCAAGGAGGCAAGATAAGAACAAGACAAGAACAAGAATGATCGTAGAAAGACTGGTGTTGATAGTAACTGATTGTACAACAATTAGGTCGGAGCTTTTATGCTCACAACTCCAAGCTAATCTAGTCATGAGTCTAATCTAGTCATGAGCTAAGAATAGTGTCCCTTATCCTCTAGGCATATCCTGTAGCATATCCTATAGGCATATCCTATAGGAATATCCTATAGGTATACCTGTAGAAATATCCTGCAGGCATATCCTGTAACCCGTATCCTGTATCCGAAATCCTGCATGAAATCCTGCATCCGTATCCTGTATCCGAAATCCTGTATCCTGTATCAGGTTGTGACAGCTAGCTCATGAAGCAATATTTGGTGCTCGCGTTTGAAATTGCTCAAAATCTGCCATGATATATGAAAGAAAAAAGGAGGAAAATGAAGGAAAAGAATCAAAAAAAAAAGTAGTTGAAAATCGGAAAGCTATGAAAGCAGTTACTATCAAACTGTCAAGCAGCAATCCAAGAACAAAGAAGTGAGCAGGATTCCGAAGAATAAAGAAGTTTGACTCAGAAGCATGACAAGGAGCAGGACAGGGAGCAGGACAGGAACTAGGAACTAAGAACAAAACAAGAGCAGGAAGGGAGCAAGACAAGACAAGAACAAGACAAGACAAGATTGATCGTAGAAAGACTAGTGTTGATAGTAACTGATTGTACAACAATTAGGTCGGAGCTTTTATACTCACAACTCCAAGCTAATCTGGTCATAGTCTAATCTGGTCATGAGCTAAAAATAATGACCCTTATCCTCTAGGCATATCCTGTAGTATATCCTATATACATATCCTGTAGGAATATCTTGTAGGTATATCCACAGGCATATCCTGTAGGTATATCTTATAGGCATATCCTGTAGTATATCCTGTAGGAATACCTTGTAGGTATATCCTACAAGCATACTCTGTAGGTATATCCTATAGGCATATCATGTAGGAATATCTTGTAGGTATATCCTATAAGAATATCTTGCAGGCATATCCTATAGGTATATCCTATAAGCATATCCTGTAAACCTGTATCTTGTATCCTACATCCTGTATCGGGTCGTGACAGGAACAAAATGAGAACATGAGGCAAGGAACAAGACAAGAACAAAACAAGAATGATGGTAAAATGACTGTTGTTGATAGTAACTAATTATACAACAATTACGTTAGAGCTTTTATGCTATATAGGCATGAGCTAATATACTCCAAGAGTTAATCTAGTCATGAGCTAAAATAATATCCCTTATCTTGTAGGTATATCCTGTAAGCATATCTTGTAGGTATATCTTGTAAGCATATCCTACAGGCATATCTTGTAGGCATATCCTGTATCTCGTATCATGTATCTTATATTATATAAGTCATATCATGTATTTTATATCAGGTCGTGACACCTAGTTCCATTTGTTGCTCAATTTAGCATGCAACCAAGATTTTGAAGGTTTCAAATTACTGCATTTGCACATCCTCAATTTAGTTTGAGCAAACAACCATGCTTCTTGAACCACCTCAAGAATGCACTTACTCTATAGTTAAATTAGCATGATTATGTTGTCAATCATTTGCAATCCCATAAGTTTAAACTTGATGAAGTTTGCAAGGTATGCCTTTGTTGTGTCCATGGATGGATATACATATGATGTTTGTATGATGCTACAATTTATCATTTTATCTTTCATGGTCATATTCAAAATGCCTCTTCTTCATATGGTCGAGCTAGCTTCCACCAATGCATCGTTCTCCTTTGTTTTTTATTTTAACAAAAAGTGAAAATTGAGGAAGACTATATGGGCCCTAAAATGAGTATGAAGCATTTTCACCATAGAACACATGCTTAGAGCAATTGTAACCGGATGCAATTCGGCTTTAATTATAGTTATAAAGGAGATTTACTAATAACAAGTCACCTATTGTGTATTTGACATAATGAAAAGAACATAATAGTACATGTTAAAAACAAATTTCACCATGAAGAAAGAGTTTTGACTAGTTTTGGATGGATTGACATGTGTTTCTCAAATTGATTAATGAAGCAATGGTCTCATCTCCATTAATTGTATGCCTCTCATAGAACACAATTACTATCTTGCAAGGACGTGGATCCCTTACAAGAGAACTTTGTGCTCACGTAGACAAAGAATGTTCAACATTTTGGACATATGGTAACATTAGGTGTAGAATGAAAACATTCATTAGTGAAGGGCTGGATAGATGTTCAATAAGAGATTTAAAGAATGTATATGACAAGATCTCATTTGTGCATCAGGAGTAGGGGATTTGCCAATAAATTGCATACAACTACTGTTCAATGTTGCTTTCACATTCACATGCAATATGGAAGAACTTAATATGAGAAGTGTCTCGTTACTCTCTTCTGAAATGTATAACAAATTCTAGAAAGTAAAACATTCATCTTTGATAGTTGTATGTTTGGGACTATTTTGAAAAACTATGGGCCTCTCATGTTCTCACATACTAAGGTAGCTCCTTAATAACAAATCTTCCCTTTAGAAAGTTCATTTCATGAACATTGATGGTTTGTTAAACTCACAACAACTAGATACAATTGCAACACCGAGCTCTCCTACCTCACCCAACAATGACTATTGTAAGACCATTTCTCCCAAGAGTCATAGAACACTCACACAAGCAAGTGTGTGTGTGAGAGAGAAAGACCTATGTACACTCAAGATGATGAGCAATGTGGTCTTGCTTTTCTTGGATAATGAACCTATCTCTCCAACAATATCCTTCTTATTGGGATATACTTGCGTATGAACAATTCAAAACTAATGAGTTCTATGATGAACTTCATGCAAGCTCTAGCTTGTGTCATCAAAGCTCAAAAAGAATTGATTAGGGTTGTAGCAAAAGACAAACAAGATTTGATAGTATATTAGAGGATGTAAAAACTTCAACAACAACACACCTCAAAATGTTATCTCAAAAGTTATTATGATGAACCCCAAATAGTTTCCCCTTTGTGCAAAATTTCCCCTTTCTCCAATAATCATAGTCAATGTTGTCCTTTTTTTGCTAAATCATCCTTTGGAATAAGGTTGCTTCACTTTGTTGGAGACTAAAATAGAAATTATATATTATATTTTGTTTAACATGTTTTTTCTTAGATGAACAAAGTTCAAGAGGTCGAATATCAATAAGTTGATTTAGAATAATAAATGCTTGAAATACCTATTTTCTTGTGTCAATGGGCAAATGTCCAAAGATGTCTTAAATGTAATCCACAATCTTACTTATCTATGCATTCCTCATTACACCTTATGTTTGCACTAGTTATTTACCAAACACTCCTTTTATCTACATATTGTTTATAGCTTAAGTAGAAGTATAAACATGTAAGAGAATGAAGGCTTTGTGAACTGATTTCAATAGAGAGTATACATCTATAACATTTGAAGACTTCTAAAAGAATATGGAAGATTCGACATCTTGTAAATTTTATTTCTTCTTTGGAGCTTGATGAGCTAGCCTCCTACAGTTGAAGCTATTGATCTCTCTCTTGCATTAGAGAGCAAGAATGCACTCCAAAGGATCTTTATGAAATTCAACCCTAAAATAATGAATTGCAAGGTCGTGGTACCAAGACCGGCTTGGTACTTAAATTTGTGACATGACCAATGTGCAGTTGCCCTTTCATATGGGAACTCTCTTGCAAATGCCTCTCTTTCAAACATGTTAATGGAATTATATAGGTGGTACTGAGACAGTGAAACATCCATTGAGCAGCAGCACAATATTCTACATATACATATAATCTATGTATATAAGTGTATGTATGTAATGTACATATGTATGTAGTCTATGTGTAATCTACAGATGTGGTGTAGCTTGTTGGACAATATGTTTAAGATATAGATAGTGAGAGAGAGAGGTGCTTAATTGTATGTAATATTTAAGACCGTGAACCACTTTACTGAGTAAAAAAAAACTTGTTATCACACACATGTATCTATCTATCTATCTATCCCTATTATATATATAATTGCAAATGTATATTAATACATAGACGCAGGGTTCAGAGGATATGCCAAAACTAAAAGAGAATATTCAAGTATTTTGTTGGATTTTAAGAGTTGCAAATTAACCTGATTATGTTCCAAGGAACATTACTTTGTCCTAGTGGCCTTTGTTTAGCAGCATTATCACTATTGAACTACATATACTTTCAGTGTGTGTGATGTACGTATTTGATTTTCAATAGATAATTGTGCACAACACACACACAGAGGTGTATATATACCTGTGTGTGTGCCACAGATAATGAGAAACACTAGGATGCACAATACAGCTCCAAAGTAGATAGACTACAGCCGCAACAAGACAACAAAGGCCTATAACTCACGACGTTATAATGCTTGGTATTTATTTGTTCTCGATTATTTTGTGAGTGATGAAGTACTAATCTTTAGTTTGGAAATGCATCCCAAAGGTTTGTCTTCTGAATTAATTTCTAAGCGGTTTAGTCCATATCACAAGGAGCCGCGGATGGTGGATTCCCAATTCAGAGTGGCTTTTTCATATAAAGGTGTTATTTTATAGTGACTTCGAAATGTGTTTGAGTTCAAAGTGGCTTTTGTATTTGTATAGTGAAGTCCTATAGTGGCGTCGTTGCTTGAAGTGGATTTTTGTAGTAAAAATTTGTGATTGTGGATTCCATTGCGGGTATAAAAGACATAGTGATATTGTATGTGAGTTTGTAGTGTGGCATTTTGTAGACTTAGTCATCATTATTAAAAAATATTGTAGAGCACCTACAGAAGAGCTAGTTACTTGCACTTTTCTCTTGCAGTGCATTTGAGACCAGCCAACATATGCGGAGTTTTGGTTAGCTAGTTTGTATAGCCCATCATCCCCAACTTCCAATAGCTGAACTTGAAAATTTTTCGCCTACGAAAAATTGCCAATACAACTGCAAGTTGGTTATTTTGTAACTCGATCACATCCTCAGCTTCTACTATAACAAAACCGTCTTCTGATTTCAGTTTGTCACATAGCACAAACCGTTCCACTTGAGTCCATTTCTGTTTTGTAGTGTGTTGTGCACCTCCTAGTAGTAAATATTCTTCTCCAACTCTAATATGATGTTCGAGCCACTGTACATCCATGGTTTGCCTCTCAACGCTGCTGGATATCACAATAGCAAATTTCAAACTAGCTCTCCCTTGGATCTCCAAAATGTCGCCTGTTGTCACCCAAACAGGGTTTTACCAACTCCATTCCGCAGATGTGTTGGGAATGACGATGCAACAACTTCTATAGCAATATCAAAGCCTCTCTTTGCCAGTGCTTGGTCTGTGTGTGGCACAATGCAAACTTCACGCTGAATGTCATTCACTAGTAAAATACAAGTTGAGTCGAAATGGTAACGTCCAGGCGCCAAAATATACATTCCACTTGCTTCATGAATGCTTGGTCGAGATTCGGTCTTGGCAGTGGTATCTAGACATGTGATAAACCAATTAACTTGAGGTTAAAGTTCATAAGTCTAGAAACTCACTTTCTAAAGTTAGCTGAAAATAACACATATATTCGTCCATTGTACTCCACCGAAAAAATATCCATGAGTTGTGCATAGCAAACTTCACCTGCATGGACAAAAAATTACACTATTTACAACATGATATTAACTTCAAAAAACATGCCTGTGTTGTCAGGGTCTTGTGTCACCATTGTACTGCTGACTTGAAGATTGTTCCACGAATACAAATAGCTTTGTGTCCAAAGCATTCCTGGTTCATAATTCCAGTCGCCTGGAACTCCACTCCTATAAGGCGTGCAAGTGCTTCCACCTGCAATGTAGAAATATGCTTGCCTTTTTGCCGGGTTACAAGGACTCCTGTCTCTGAAATCCTTCTCCGCCAATCTCTAGAACCCATGTCCATACATTGGTTTCCATACCTCCATAGCTAAGTCTTCTGAACTTACCACAACTATTCCATTTTTCACCAACACCTTCTCCAATGAACCTGTAGAAATTGGTTTTATAAAGCTTTGATTAAGCATATGTCTCAAACGTTCTGGTGGCAGCAATCCATCCCTTTCCAACATCATTTGCTCTTGAATGGTTGTAAAAAACCCCCTGCTTACACAAGTTGGTAAATAAGAAGATCCCATAAGCTGTAGAAAATAAGTACGCACCTTAGATGGGTCTTCGTGTACGTCATTTCCATTTGTATATTGTTTGTCTCAGTTGCATTCAACACTTTGAATTCCGACTCATACTTGTAACACCAAGTGTTTGCAGAAGAACCGAACAAAAAAATATCCTCACAAATATGGCCTCGTCCGAACGCATGCATCAATACAGATTGATGAGGCCCAAATTTTAAATACCATAGAACCTCAACTGTGCTGCAAAGTTCCCGCATATCATCAAGTGTTTCGACAGTCCATCCGAAACTTCGACTCCAGTCATATAATAATTTTGATCAGCTCATTGTCAAGGAGGCCATCTACTGCATACATTTGGTACCATTGTACAAAATGTTGGTGCTCCTGAGCTCGCCAAAAACCAAGCCGAGTCAATGGATGATCTGGTCTGCGACCTCTCTTCATGATTGAGGTTCGATGTTGTAGCAAGGTCTTCATTCGTGATCTCAATATTTGCATGGTAGATTCCTTGCCTTCTTGTATTTTGTTGAATGTCTGCTCGTTGCACACTTTTAACACATTCAAACACCACAAATGCATCACGTCAAATGTTGAAAACTCCAATAAATTAACTCTGAAAAGAAAAGTGATGAATTGGCTTAGAAAACTATTACATGTTTGCTTACCCGTAAACATCAGCTAACTTGAGCAGCATGCTTGCACCACGTACTCCAGAATCCCGCTGGAATTTTGCTTATGAGATGTGCTCGAGATTGTTCCTAGCACCTCAATGCTTCATTGATCTCACGAACTGTCCGAGGTTGAGGTGGCTCCATGGAATTCTGGAAAATGTCAGAATGTTTCCATTGCTTCCCGTCCTGTGTAACTGGAGTCTTACATTTCCTACAACTGTTTTTGCCACCTACATGGGGGGAATAGCTTGTTAAAGACTTCTTAAATTAAAAAAACCAGCATCAACGTACCACTCGAAAGCTTGAGAAGTTCACATTGTGCCGGATGGTCCGCAGCAACAACTAGGAGCAAAGCCCTGAGACGAAAGTTTTTTGGCAGCCTGCATACTGGTCAGGATCTAGAGAATAATCTACCTCCACCCCTTCTATAAACAATGACACAAGCTCCTCAATCAACAAGTTCATGAATGCATCTAGGCTATCTGTCCCTGCTTCCACTTCTGACTTCGGAATGTACATGATTGGTAATGTTGCTGTAGAGTGTGCTGCTCCTTGCAAACCTGGATTTAGTACTCTAATGTTTAATGCTCCTGAACTCCTCTGCTTGGTTCTGGCAGATTGAAATCCATCCCAATGAAGTTGTAGTGCCAAGTTCCTGGGGTCCCCTTTGACTAGCCTTCGAGTAGCTTCAAAAACAGAATGGCATGAAGGGCATTTTACCTTGTACATACCATGTTGATCCACATCCACACCATTCATGCACTCATTTCTAAATGGCCATTGACGTATGAATTCCTCGCAGAAGCAACACTTGATAGGAAGCTCAAACTCTTGATCAGGATCAAAAAACGCTTGATACTGCCGCCATTTGCTACCTTCCCAAATCTCATTAATTTGTTCAGGTGGTTCGTGCAATGCTCTACGTTGCCACGAATCTCGCGCTCTCCAAGGCCTAAGGTCATCCCAGCATATGGATTTTACTTTGGATCGTAAAAGGAGTCGAGGACCCAAGGGAATGTAGTAAAAGGATATTGAGCTGCTAATACTTGCACCACAGAATGAGCATTCCTCTTTGCATGTGGCACAATGATGAAGGGGAACCCTACATAAAACACAAATCGTTGTGTCAATTCAGGGCATTTAACAGACCACTATGTTAGAGACTTACCCGCACCCACACTGCTCATCACGACTGCTGAATGCAAAAGATGGAGTGTTTTTATGCAAGCAGAAATCATGACGTCTTGGATTTGGCATACCTAAGTTGCGCAGAAGGCGATCTAGGGCACGTGAAGATCGTGGAACCTTCAAGTCGCCCCACCTCCCAGTCCAAGATGGGCACAAGATATGGGCTATTGTTGCTTCTCCTGTGCCGAACATTGCTTGCAAAATGTTTGTCCTCACTGCCTCTGAGACATGCCCATAATCAAACAAATGACATAATTGAAATAAAAACCTCAACATCTGTGCTGCAATAGGTTGGTTTGGGACGGGAAGTTCATCAAATGCCAAAATATGCTCTTGATCATCTTCATTAGCCGAGTCAACACAAACAGCATCGAGCTCATCTTCATCTTCATGGTGTTGATCTTTATGAAAACTGTCATCTCCATTTTCCAAAGCCCCCATTATCAGCCCAAAGTTACAAACATTTTGCTGAGTATGAGAGACTTCTTCATGGCTCTCATCAGGCTCACTGCCTTCAATAATGTTTGTGTTAAACCTAGACTTGTATCTTGTGTGCAAGTGATTATAGAAGCCTGACTTGCTGTAATGTTTACCTCCACTCCCAAACTGCTCAGAGCATTGTGAACATTGACAGACAAAGGCTCCACAAGGATCTTCATGATTTTTTGCACGGTTTGACTGTTCTCGTGTGTGCCATCGCCAGGCACCCCTTGTGACCTGCTTCCCATTGATTATGTACTCTCTACGCCTGGTCATGTTTTGTTGATGAACATGTTCTAAACATCAACTTAACGAAGTTTGTTTTAAGCAAAATGTGAAGTTCTTCATTGTTTCATTAAAGGCAGGCGGGCACATTAATCTCTATACAATGATTCCCGCGTTGTGGGCGGCGGGCTTACTTACGGATTTCAAGCTAAGAAGTACCTTAGGTTTAGCATTTTGTTCTTTAGTGAATGTGGGTTTAGTTTATTCCATTTGTGCCCTCACTTCACTCAAATCGATAGATGGCGACATTTGTACACACGAATCTTGAATCCCTGAAGCTGGAAGAGGTAGGTGCCTTGCTATCCACGAAGTTTGGTTCAGCTGGGGTCGATTTCAATACCCTAGTTGCAAAGGAGAAGATCAATGGAGAGGGCCTTGCTGGGATGAGCACAAGAGATTGGTCTGATGTGGGTGTACCACGAGGAACAGCTGCCGCTATTGTTAGGTATGTGCAATCATCATTGAAGACCCAAGCTCCTTCGCGAATCCCATCAACATCTGCAAATGCTAAAGTGCACATTCATGGTAGCCGCACCAAAGTTCACATCCATGGTTCTGGACGTGAAACTGAACACATGGGTGGGCGCCACAGTGTCTCATCTTCTTCGACTGATTTGAAGGCTGGCCGAGTTATCACTGCAAAGGAACTCCGTTGGCAGGTGAAAGCTGCATTCCCCAATTATTGGGCTGCAAGGTTCAAGGGAAAGCTTGCTGGCAGATATCTTCCACGAAGGACAGAAATCATAGATCGACTATATGGAGTGAACTGCTCAATGCAAACTCGAGAGCATGCAGAGAAGGAAATTGGGCGTAAGCTTGTAAGCTTTCGTAGAAACATCACCAGAAAGAAGCAAGCTTTTAGGGAGGAAGGTCGATTGGAACGTGATTATTTATGGAACTGTACACTTGTGGAATTGCAAGCATATGGGCGAAAACTAAAAGAAACAGATGTTGAGTTCTTTATTGAGCTGCACTTAGCTCGGATGCAGAAACCGCATCCATACTTAGAGAAGAAGGTGAGTATAGTTCCAATTTTATTTCAAAGTTGTATGTGTTTACTAATGGCCAGGGATGTTTCAGGTTGCAAAAGCCATTGTGGTTGAGAAGGTCGTGAAGGAAGGCCTCCGTACACCATGCTACGAGTTAAAATAATCAACAAATGGGACATACAAAAGGATTTGCCTATCCCATTTCAACAACGCTTTCCAGCTTTTGATGAATGCCAACCTAAGTGGGTCTCTCAGCTTGTTGAGGAGGTACGTAGTTAGTTACAAGGTAGTGATTGCATTTTGTCTAACTTTTGGATAGCACAGAAATTGGTGTTGTGGCCTGAATGTTGTACGAGGTTCATAGACGAAGAGGAAGATGGTGGTAGCTCTGACGGTGGTGAGGATAGTGACAAATCCCGCCTTTTGAATTGATAGCACCGCCAGCAAAGAGAATTAGAAGCAGCTCGTTAGGTGAAGTGGTAAGTTAATATTTTTTTTTTATTGAGTATGAGGAATTAAATATAGTAATGACATTGTATAGTATTTGGCAACATGCA
Organism: Selaginella tamariscina; assembly: GCA_003024785.1. NCBI lineage: Eukaryota > Viridiplantae > Streptophyta > Lycopodiopsida > Selaginellales > Selaginellaceae > Selaginella > Selaginella tamariscina. The sequence continues at coordinate 1,014,343 of PUQB01000016.1, forward strand.
TGTTACTAATACATGTTGGTTTGCAGGCTCAAGAAGCAAGTGGCAGCAACAACAACATAAACAAAGCTATAAACAATGAGGGCAACCAAGGGAAGAGTTTGGTTCCCATTCCACAGAAGCATGTCGAGCAAAACAATCATGATAGTGATTCAGAGGAAGAAGCCGCCTATGTGGAGACATTCTCAAATCTAAGGCGTTACAGAGAACAAAGCAAATTTAGAGAAGGTAAAACAATTTTCCCAGTATGTTGAAATAACTATTGTGGATTACAACAGGCTGGACAAGACACTGTTGATGTAGCCAATAGAAAACGACGCAAGCCAAGGACAAAGGCCACTACTCTCTCAATACCTAACTCACAGAAGGTCAAAACATTTTTTCAACAACTTAGAAACTTAATATTGTTGTATTTGTTCAGAGGCCAGAAGACACAGACAGAAGTGACTCTGATTAGATTCAAAGGTTGGTTAAATCATACTGAATTATTTTTTTCCTTCTCTAAATCAGAGGTTGGTTAAATCATACTGAATTATTTTTTTTCCTTCATCAAGCTATAAGTAAATACTAAGCTTTATTTCACAAATAGGACTCAACCCGAGGTAGGCCAAAAATAGTAGGATGATACCCAATTCACAGAAGGTAAGTTTTAATATTATACATATGTGATGTGTTTATTTGGCCTCTTATTTTCAGAGGCTAGGAGATGCTGATGAAAGTGACTCTGACTCGGATGAGGAGGAGCTTAAGTGGGGCAGCATTGACAAACAAAACACTTTGTCTAAGAAGAGATTAAGAGGCAATACACCAATTCCAAATTCGCAAAAGGTAGTTTGTTTTTATAGTGTTGTATCCTTGAAATTTTGTTTATGTCTACCGGTGATTTATTTAGACACGATCGGATTGTGACTCTAAGACGGACACTAAGGACATAGCAGATGTTGTGCTGGATGACAAAGAGAAATTTGTAGGCACCAATGACGAGAAAAACAACTCAGACAAAGATGAAAATAACCAGCATGACTACACAGTATTTCTAGCATTTCTACTTCATGAACTAAGGAATTGTTTATGTACTAGTTGCCTAAAAATTGGGAGGAGAAGTTTAAAGAATTGAACATTGAGATCTTCAAACTATTTGGAAGCATACTTCTACAACAACCAAAAGAAAAAGTTTCTTTGATGGCACTCAAATCATTTACAGCTGCTCACAACAAATTAGTAGGTGCCAAAGTTTTTGCAATTACTGCATCTATGCGCTTTTTTGTCGCACTTAAGCATATTGCATAACGAGCCATATCCAGGGGTGTGCTTAAAGTTGAAAGGCATGTATGGGATAACAAGAATTGGCAAACCCACACTGTCACTCTCAGTAGACTTTAGAATTTGGTGTATAGTTTTCCATCTTTGTATGAAGTATGGTATATATTCATGTTTGAAATTCAAACAATATATCCATTATGTTTATGTTGCCATTTCGTGTTCAAATATTCACTATTCATTTCATAACATTGTACAATTCAAATCCATTATGAAAAACACCATGAGTTGTGCAACTACTTGCTACTTTTGAAGGTACTCTACTATTACATTATATATCATGGTCAAATCTTCACATTCATTTACATTATGGTCTTCACTTTCTAAACCACTATGTTTCATAGTCTTGAATGCCACTATTAGCATCAACTTAACATAGTGGTTTTTGTAAGTGAATAGTCTTGTCAACAGCCAAGTTACTATAATTCTGACTTCTGTGGCAGAATCCACCATCCGTGGCTCGTTGTGTATTCTATTGTACACCATCAAGAATGAATTATTTTAATGATTTTATACATTTAAAAAATATCATTTAGAGTTAATGCATTTCATTTATATATATGATTTGGTATATATAATTTTTTTAAATACATATTTTTTATATTTAAACTTTATTAATTAATTACCATTTATACAAGAGGGGCTGAATTGTGAAAGCGTTCCATTTAAATTTTTTTTATCAATACATAAGTGTTTGCATACTGACACACACATATGTTCGTCTGTACACGTAGCACATACAGTCGTCTAAATACAATTTTCATATCACCACTGTATGCATCTTTTTCTCACACATAGAGGTTATTGTGTACAAAGTTTGACCAGAAATTAAATTTGATATAAAATTATTATTTATAATGTATATTATACATAAACTTATGAATTATGCTTTCCATAGATTAACAAAAACACAAAAATTTACACACGTCGAGTGTACGGGTATGGCCTCTATCCTCACGACGCTCATCCATGTCTTGCATCATTATATTGCTTATCTCAACAACCTTCTCCCGAAGCACTTCATCAACTTCTTCACACTAGAACAAGAAAGTTACAAATATGATTTTAATATAAACAGACCAATTTATGAAATTACCATCATCGCGCCATCGACCTTGCTCTTTAACCCGTCGTACACCTAAGCGATGATTGATACATAATCAGTTCTGCACACACTCACACACACAGTAGTACTTACCATGTCTTTAAATTGCATGATTCCCACTTTATGGACAGGAGGGAGACGCGGATACTTAACTAGGAGACGCTCTAGATAGCTAAAGGCATTAGAAAGTAAATTGACTATGGACATATAGATTCTCCACTGGTTGAGAAACTGTTCAAGAAGGACACACCTTCCTTCTCCTCGAGTGCAGGAATAACCTGTTTAATTCACATAGTTATCAATGTGCACCCACATGTATGTACCTTCGACTTGGTATATTCTTCATATATTTGTTTATAGTGTTCATACATCAGGTGCTTCATCAAACCATTCTTCATGCACAAATTATAGACGTTGCTGGAATTAGAAGACAGGTTGGTTAACTGAATGCAACATAACATACACGTGCCGCACGCACACACACAAAAGAGTTCAATACGTGTAGAGCATCATGCGGTCGTGAGAAGTAAATTTCTTAGCAGAATCAGTCTCGAACAAGTTTATCAGCTTGGTTATATCCTTTTGTATGATGGCCCATCCCTCCTCAAAATCTAGCAGCTCACTTTCCCTTGACATGATCAAGATTTAAGGCTTTTGATACTGGAAGGGAAATGGATTACGAGTAAAGCAAAACCAAATATTATTGTGTGTGTGTGTTAGTGTGATGCGCACCTCTAGGAATCGGAGAGCCGCTGTAATTGCAGGCTGCTGAAACCTAGGATTCTAAGCTTCATTTATATCCTATAGGCCCGCGCGTTCACGTGAGATATCAAGGCATGTGCGTGACTGCCACAGGAATATTCTTGAAGCTCATTTTGATTCTTTACAGATGGGAACTCTTTGCAAATGCCTTTCTTTCAAACATGTTTATTGTACGTGTAGTATTGTATTTGTGTGTAGTGTCTATATATATGTAGTGTACGTACATACGTACTCTATGTGAAATCTACAGATGTGGTGTAGCTTGTTGGATAGTATGTTTAAGATATAGATAGAGAGAAAGAGAGAGGGGTGCTTGTGTGCATTAAATATTTAAGATCGTGAACCACTTTATTGAATTAAAAACTAAGGATAAAAAACTAGTTGAATGTGTTGTTCAGGCTCTAGTCGATGGAACAATGTAGGTAAGGAAAGTCGGCAAAACAGATCCATAACTTTGGGAAAAGGATTGGCTCTGACGGTTGGGCTTAGGGGTTTGCGGCTCAACCCTGTAGGCTGTCGGCAATCAACCTGAGCTGCTCTCTGTGGCGAGGGCGGGCTGCTGTGTGTCGACCGGGCAACAGCCACATAAATGCCTGCCCCGTGAGGGGCGGGCCTTCCCTAGGCATCTAACAACCGACTCAGAACTAGAGTAGACCACACACTGTATATCTGTGTATGTGTATGTGCCACACTAATTTACTAATATATAGACGCAGGATTTAGAGGATATGCCAAACCTAAAGAAAATATTTAAGTATCTTCTTGGATTTTGAGAATAAATTTTTTCATATATAATTACATAGGAAACCTGAAATGAAAGGTGTGAAGAACAGATATTCGTTTCTTGTTGAAAACGAGGGTTGAGAAATGAGAGTCAAAAATATTATAAGTATCAGCTTTGTAAAACAGAACCTCTTCAAAAGTAAATGGTTCACATACATGTGTCAACCTTCTTGGATTGACTATTGTTTGCCTCACCAACTTACGAGATAGTAAACATAAACAGAAAAACACTCAATCTTATTAAATACATCACATACCCAGACACCGTGTAGGAAACGTGGTGGTTACAAAGGGCATTACCATTGCCTCTCCCATCCCTAAAAGGTAGCATACACAACTCCCCTTTCAAACTATTCAGAGGTTACATGTGCTTGGATCCAAATATGTCATAGTTGGAACAACTACATATGCACTAGTCCCTGGATCTCTCTTACTCCCCATCTCTATTACACTATATTGGTGATAGTCTCTAGAGAAGAACACCTTATCCCCTCCACTGTTGAGACTACGACCACGTAATTAAAAAGTGCCACCCAATCCAGTTCACCTAGAGTGGGATTTAAGACACATACATGGTCACCTGTTGCATATATGGTGCCATTCATCAATACCTTACTAAACTGTATACTGATCGGCTCCCCAGCTATGACGACATTGTGTGACCCCATGTACGCCATTTCTGTGGTAGACAATGGCCTCCTCACGCCCTTCCTGATAACAACACCCTTTTGCAATAACACAACTCTCCACAAAACTATTATTTAAGCACGACCACAAGTACATGGCATCATTTTCCTTCTTAGCAAGGACATAACCTATGTCTGGTCTTCCAACCACATATTCATCTACGATAGCTCGAGCTAAAGCATTTTGTCTCCTCTCATTTGGCAATAAGCCATCCTTATCCATTAACTTAACAAGAAGAGTTTTTGAAAAGAAATACATATTCGTGATCTCCAACTGTTTCTTGAGATCACAAAACATGTGCTCAAATTTATAACACCAAAAACAGATCGTGGTGCCCAAATCTATAAAGTAAAAACTTACATAAGCAAGTACATATGTGTGTAAATGTTCTATATATTATTCTCTCTTGTGAATATCAGTGTATATTTACTAATCTCATGATTTCAATGATGTGTGTGTGTGTGTGTGGAGAGTAGAATAAGTGTTTGTATGTGTGCAGAGGTAGAGAGAGGCCAATACATGTTTATGTGTGCGTGGAGAGAGAAAGAGTAAATTACATGTATGTGGGGAGCTAAAATACCTTTTTGTGTTTGTGGGAAGGAGGGAGATGCGTTCTCTCTCTCTCCCTCTACATCCCTCCACACACACACACAAACACATCTTTGTGTGTGTGGAAAGAGTAGAATACATGTTTGTGTGTGTGCAGAGATGGAGAGAGACCAATACATGTTCATGTGTGTGTGGAGAGAGAAAGAGTAAAGTATGTGTGTATGTGGAGAGAGACTAAATACTTGTTTGTGTGTCTATGGGGGAGGGAGATGTGTACTCTCTCTCTCTCTTGCTTTATGTGTGTGTGTGGAGAGTAGAATACGTGTTTGTGTGTTCAGAGATAGAGAAAAAGACTAATACGTGTTTACGTGTATGTGTGGAGAGAGAGTAAACTATGTTTTTGTGTGTATGGAGACAAATACTTGTTTGTGTGTGTGTGGGCTCTCTCTCTCTCTCTCCACACACACAACATGTCTCTATGTGTGTGTCTGTGTGTGGAGAGAGTAAATACGTGTTCGTGTTTGTGTGTAGAGATAGAGAGAGACTAATACACATTCATGTGTGTGGAGTGAGAAAGAGTAAAGTAGGTGTTTGTGTGTATGTGGAGCTCTCTCTCCCTCTCTCTCTCCACACAATCACATGCAAACACGTATCTCTCTCTTTCTTGTATGTGTGGGGGTCACCTATATATGTCGTCCATAATGTGGCATGCACCAAGTAAGTGGTCCAATATACTTTGGTTAGCTCCATGTAGTTGATGTGTACGTCATCTCTATATGTGCAACAATGTCCTTGTATTCTCTAGCGAAGAGTAGGCAGCAGCCCTGGGAGTGGACCGCTGGCAAAGACTCAATAGTCCACCTGTCTTCTAGAGAAATAAAAAAATACTCTTGACAAATCCATCACAAGCCGATTTATGTCCGCTTGCTTAGAACTCAGTAAATCATGATGCACATAGTCAGCATACCAACAGAGGAAATGCTCATGCTCATCTGCTCTCATGAAGCTCAGACGATCATGTGGATTGTCTGGAGCTCTAGAAGTTGCTTTCATGCTGCGTGCAGGTACGTGCAACCTTAAAGTCCTCAATCCTCTTTGTAGATCAAATGACTGAGTGTGCTAACCTTTTCTTTTCAGCAAATGATGCTCTATTCTCCCAAAGACCATGTGTGCATCATATCTCATGCAACAAGTTCAATCCTTGGGTATCACATAAATTTAACATTGTTGGCTGTCCTCGGAGCCATGTTGGCGCTTGCCCCAAACTCATCTGATGAAGTTCATTTGCCACTGATTGCATATCACGGCGCTGGAATGCACATGTGAACTCCCCTTCTATGTCTACATATCAACTGCACACTGCCGACATGGATAATGCCCACCTGTAAGTAGTTTAGTATGGTATACCGTACAAACCAATAGATATTTACATCGTGAAGTCTTGGTTATTTTGCAATGGGCTATATGATCTCTAGCTATAGCAAAAATAATTGCCCTTTGTGTAAAGTTCTGCTCCATATGGGGAAGGCTTGGGTCCACCTTGCCAGTAGTAGATACATTCACTCCATACAAAAAGATATTGTTCAGATCATATGATATGATGTTCAAAAAGATGTCATACATATCCCTACTAGTAGGAACACTCCCAACTGGTGCAAAGATCATTAGGAGTATGAAATCAATCTTTCTCAAAAACTGTCAGTCCCACAGATGTGCTCCTAAATGCCAACTCTAGAACCCCTTAATTATCCCTCAGGACTTGGTAAGAAAACCCAATCAAGCTAAGAGAAACACTCACAGCTACGCAAGGACACGAACAATTGTTAGAGTTTTAACTCCAAGGGCCAACACGTGGCTGCCAAGTGGCCATCCGACGTTATCACCATGTGTGAGCAATACTAAGTCTTCCAAGATAGCCCTAAGAGTCTAACTTAAAGGCTTAATTAGGCAAAAGACTTAGAGTCCTACCCTAAGTCCCCTAGAATGACCAACCCCTGAACCCTAGAGGATAACCCAAGTAGACTTTAGGATAGACTTAGACAAGCTCATGCCCTAATCCCACAAAGAAGATGTGTTTCACACATACCCTCATGACAGAGTTAAGGCATCATCACTTACCCCTTGAGGAATCCTCCTCATCTAAGAGTACAATCCCTTTAGGGTGACAAGGGGTACCCTAAACCACGACTAACCCCTAAGGGTTTGAGTGGCCAAGTCATACCCTAGAACTAGGGTTAGTACTTAGTGAAAACACGAGTGTGCGCCGTAGGCGAACACGAGTGTTCTGCTAAGTAAACTCCCTAAGGCTAGGTTTGGATAACCCTAAGTATATGACCTTACGAGTGTCTCATGAAAGGGCTCATGCTATCAAATTTAAGTTGTTCAACCCTTGGAATCCAAGAGGAACACTCTCCTAGCTAAGTGTGCCAAAGCACACTAGTTACGAGACCTAACCTCCCTTGAGCGGATGTCCAAGGCTTAGCACCCTAGTGCGAGCATAAGTACACATGTTTGCCAAAGTATCCAACCCCTTGACAATAAACCCATGACACAACCCCAAAGGGCATGCCTTAGGGCATTGTATTGCGTGACGTCTAGTCCAGTATCACATCTTCATGTGACACTACCTTCCACAATGTGGGCTATCATGCCATAACCCTTAGATTCAAGAATTGCACAAGTGTCACAAATGTGGCTCTTAAATGCCAACTCTAGAACCCCTCAATTATCCCTTAGGACTCGGTAAGAAAACCTTGTCAATCAAGAACCCACGATCACACAAACGTGTCCTACTTAGATGTGAGTGTTGCTCTTAGCTTGACATGGAGGAGGAGGCTGGAGACAAGCCTCAACCTCTATCTCTTGGAACGGCACTCCCACAAAACCTTCCAGGCATGGATTCGCCAATGTTAAGGGTAAGCTACCCCAAAGGTGGGACGTACCCTTGTCATTTGGAAGTTAGGGTGGCATAACAGAGGGTTGTGTCTTAATGACACAAGCTAGAGCTTGCACCAGGAGAAGAGTAACGAGCTTAGTCATGAACCCAAGAACCCTCACTCCTACATACTCTACCTTATTTATGTGACGAAGCGCCCCCCCCCCTAAATGTGTAAGTGGGCTGGTACAAAATTAGCTAGCCCCTTATTAAGTTAATGAGAGAGTGTTTAACTTAGCCTAACTCTAGGCCTAAAACCCTACCCAAGGGATTTAGGGTGTGGGTTAGGGTTAGGTCAACCCTAGGGGTGTTCCTAACCCTACTAAACACACCGAACTCATCTACACTAACCAATCAACCTAACTGGGACGTCAAAATTGGGGGTGGATTTCTAAAAGGTAAGTTCTAGCTTCGCTTAGAGTTTCCTGCAAATACCTAATAACACCCGGCCGAACCATCACTAGATACCCAAGTGCACTAAGCGGGCCTGTTTCCTACTACATCTAGGGTCCATCAATATAGTATAATAGTAACAACAGTCAACATCCAAAGTAAAGGGTCAAGTCATAATAAAAACTATGACATACTCCTCGCCTTTAAAAATGTCAACGTCCTCGTTGACGTCTAACTCTAATATTAGAAAACATTAACCAAAACTAACATATCACTCTATGTGGAGTCGGCCAAAAGTTCACATAAGTTTTATTACCCCCTTGCATTACGCAAAACCAAGTACTTCAGAACCGTCGTTCATTGAGTTGTAAACCCAGCTGCCGAAGGCACCACCTGTGACATGAAGTCACTTGGAGACCTTTTGCAAGTCTACAAAGTCTGTCACTCGACGCACACAACACTGGTTAATTTCTTTACTTAATTAAAATTTATATTGGAGGCCTCTAATTAATATTGTTGCCAGCCCCTTGGTTAATAAAAATAAAGTAATTTTATTCCTTTATATTAAACTATTAACGACTTCTGTCATCTAGCACACAACAAGCACTTCTCAAATGCTTGATCAAACACCTTCGCATTTCTTTGATTTTCCAATGGTCCCACGTCTCCACATGTTACAATATTATAGCTTTACATTTCTGCATCCCTCGGTGTTTCTCATTACCCCTTTTCATAAGGGTCTGCTACTATACATATCCCTTGGTAGTATATAGCTAAGGTATGAGACTTTTATCGGAATCAAGCTCTTTTCCGATGTTAAAGTACTTCTCTTGAAACCCTATTCTTTGTAGACATGTCAATCTGGCCAGAGGTGATCACAAAGGCGCATGGTTGTACATATGTATACAACAAGGTCATGCCAACTTGAAATTAGCCCATCCACTTGATGTGTCATTGACATAACTTCATTCCCAATGGGAATTAAATTCAGGTCAAATCTATTACCAAGTGTAATAGCATTAATATTCACTTTTCACAACCGGCTTTGTACTCTTCATAACACTGACCAGTTCAGGGACCAGATAAGCTAAAATACATTTCTTACAAACCAATGTGGAAACCATGAAATTCAACCCATCTTTAGTGCCTCAATAGACAACCTTTAGATAACACGTCTCTTAATTGTCACTCTCATTGTATTCATTCTCCAAAGTGCACATCATACTAGATGACTTCCTAACTCTTTATCTCACTAAGTTTAAAAATACCGAATTTCAAAAGTTAGTTTTCACGATAAGAGTCTCCTTGAACTCGTAATACTGCATGCCGCTGTAACATTATATCTATTTTCAACTCTCAAACTGATTAAATAAATGTTCCCTAACACTATACTGAAGTATAACATTTCCACTAATTCAAGCAATTAGAGTTTTTGACAAGTAAGTTCAACCTAATTCTTAATCCATAAATAGTTGCAATTTCGATTCATACATTTGAATTGATAACGATTGCTTTAACATTTGTTTTCCTACTAGTTGTTACAATAGCGGATATGATTTTTCTAACGTATCAATTTATCAAAATGTAAGAACTATAATATGGACTTTGGACTTAGTTGATATGAACCAAACATCAGCTTTAAAACGGAAATATAATGTTACGATAGTATTCCGAGGAACTTGTTCAAAGATTAAGAGGAATCATGAACTAGTGTCTGGTTTATTTAACTTATTTTGTAAGATATTATTTTCCACACTAATGTTATCATGATATCAAAGTGCCACAATAACTTCATGTTTCAGTTATATCTCATAATTCAACATATCCCTTCCAAACATGAATTCAATATGTTGAACTAAGATACACTATTCATTCTAAACATTTAATAATCTAGAAAGTACCACATTGTCCCTTAAGCAATGTATTAAAAAATGCTTCATTTCTTAACTAACTTGAAAACATGTTTCAAGTTATAACACTAAGGTAGTGCTTTACCAAAGTGTCGAACTCAAGTTTGCTTGAGTCTTTCTATATATGATTATGGCCATCTCATGTAATCATAACCAAGTTTCGATATTGAGCGCTCCAAACTCAATATTGAAGAGATATCATACCATACTTTGGCAAGTCATTTATAACTAATCTTGAAAAAATTATCACAAATTCTGCAAAAGTCTAGAATATAAACATCTTAATAAATGAGGTGATAGGAAATCTCATATTCTCGAGCCGGATATTGAACCATATGTTAGGAACCTTGAACAACAATCATTAAGAAGGGAGACCATCTTCTTGAGCTAATTCCACTACTCAATATCATACTTATAAGAATATTGAACCAACTCAAGGAACATCATTAAACCTTGAGATAGAACTAACAACTAACTTAAGGAATACAATCAAACCTTGAGTCAAGAATAGTTCTATTTTTTAAATATTCCAAAGAAATGAAGATATCTACTTTATAAGTTTTTTAAGTGCCCACATTTGCAACCATAATGCAAAGTCAAGAAACTGTCTTTTGAATAATCATATTCAACTCTAAAATAAAATCATTATTGAAAAACAATACCAACTTCTAATTCTCATCAAATACCGTCATTATCTTTCAAGTCATAGCACTGTGGTTTGGACGAATAATGTAACTCTAAGGTATTTTAAAACGCAACCAAAGGTATCACCAAAGTATGCTAAATGATAGCAGAAGTTGGCATGATTTCAGCCTAAAATCAGACATAAAGCGGGAAAGGACAATGTGGTAACTAATGCACTCAGTAGGAAGGGTCATCTTCGTATTATGTCAACACCCGTGTCAACTTTGGTGGATGAATTTATGACGGCGTATCCTCAAGACCAGTTTGCTAAGGAGGCTTTGAGCCTAGTGGCAAAGAGTAAATAAGTTCATTAATTACGAAGAGATAGTAATATTCTAGCAGGAATAAAAGTCGAATGGATGCACTAAAACAGGCGCATTTTATGGTACGAAATGGATTTCTTTATTATAAAGAAAAGAGACTCTATGTTCCAGAAGGGACATGGAGGGAGAGGTTATTAAAATAGCATCACGACGTTCCTTTGGCAAGACATGGTAGAAGGCATAAGACGCTGGCTTTGTTGAAATAGGGATTCTATTGGGGGTATGATAAATGATGTTGCCAAGTATGTTAAGATATGCCCCACATGTCAACAAGTGAAGAGCCGATTGCAAAAACGAGCTAGGAAGTTGCAGTGTATACCGATTCCAGAGTGCCCATTTCAAAGTGTTACTTTGGATTTTATCATGGGATTGCCAAAATCTTGTGGTTTTAACAGCTCATGGTGATAGTCGATCGATTTTCAAAGGTTGCTCATTTCATTCAAACTATAGAGACAGTGAATGCAATTAAGTAACAAAGTTATTCTTCCACGAAATCATAAGAATATGCGGGTCACCAGAAACGATGATCTCAAATCGGGATCCTTGATTTACGGGTAAGTTTTGGGGAACGTTGTTTAAGTAGTTTGTTACGATGCTGAAGTTCAGTACAGCCTACCATCCGCAAATTGATGTTCAAATGGAGAGGGTGAACTGACAAGTCGAGGACTATCTTAAATTCTATGTTCAAGGTGATCAACTTGATTGGGCTGAACACTTGGATATGGCTGAGATATATTATAATAATTTGACACACACCGCGATCGGGTGTAGCCCGATGGAAGTGTTAACTAGGAATAAGGGTGGTATTCCTCAAAGTATGGTGTTATCGAAAGACGATGTCAATCGAGTTCCCTCTGTAGCAGAGTTCACTAGACAGCTGTATCGAACATGGGAAGTTGCTCGTCAAGAGATGGCTATAGCACATGAAAGGTATCGTCAACAGTACGATAAACATCGACAAGATGTAAAATATCATGTTGGGGATATGGTATTATTGAGTACCAGAAACCTGAAGGTTCCAACGACTCTTTCGAAGAAGTTTCTATCGCACTACACAGGTCCATACAAGGTGGTGAAGCGAGTAGGGAAAGTGGCTTATGGGTTAAATCTTCCTCCAGAGTTGGGAACAATACATAATTGTTTCATGTCAATTTGCTCGAGCCATTCCACAAGGATGAGAAATATCCAGATAGATATCATAGTTTACGTCCGCCTCCAGAATTAGTTGGTGAGGAGAAAGAATTTGAAGTTGAGGCAATATTAAAGGGATGGAACATTCATGGACGACGAAAATGTAAACGTGAATATCTTGTTAGGTGAAAAGGGTACCCAGCATGCGAGTCGACATGGGAACCATTGGAGAATTTGCAGAACGCGATGGAGTTGATGAATGAGTTTGAGGCGAGGTCTCAAACTGATTAAGAAATAAAGTTATTTCTTCTTAACCTAGGGGCTGACAGACAACATTAATTAGAGGCCTCCGATATAAATTCTAGTTAATTAAAAGAAATTAACTAACTTGTTGTCTGTGTCGGGTGATAAACTTTGTAAACGTGTAAAAGGTCTCCAAATGACTTCTTGTTGCAGGTGGTACCTCCGGCAGCTGAGTTCTTGCTCAGTGAACGACGATTCTGAAGTATTTGGCTTCGTGTAATGCAACGGGCGTAATAAAACTTGTGAACTTTTTGCTGACTTCACATACTATGTTGATATTATCAAAGTTTTAACCCAAAGGGCCAACATGTGGCAACACGTGGTTGCCAAGTGGCCATCCGGCGTCATCACCCTATGTGAGCAACGTTAAGTCTTCCAAGATGACCCCAAAAGTCTACTCAGATGCCTAGTTAAACATAAGACTTAGAGTCCTACTCTAAGTCCCCTAGAATGACCATCCCTCAAACCCTAGAGGATATCCCGAGTAGACTTTAGGATTTTATCCTAGTAGACTAGATAGGCTCATGCTCTAACCCTACAAAGGAGTTGTGTTTCACACATACCCCCGTGATAGAGTTAAGGCATTGTCATTTAACCCTTTAGGGTGATAAGGGGTACCTAAACCATGACTAACCGCTAAGGGTTTGGGTAGCCAAGTTATACCCTAGACTTAGGGCTAGTGCTTAGTGAGGACACAAGTGTGCATCATAGGCGGACATGAATGTTCTATTAAGTAAACTCCCTAAGGCTAGGTTTGGATAACCCTAAGTACATGACTTTGTGAGTGTTTCACAAAAAGGCTCATACTAACAAGCTTAGGTTGTTCAACCCTGGATTCCAAGGAAAACACTCCCCTAGCCAAGTGTGCCTAAGCACACCTAGTTACGAGACCTAACCTCCCTTGAGTAAATGCCAAGGCTTAGCACCTTATGTTACGACCCATATAAACAATCAAAGAATATTCCCAGAAAGGTATAAGCTAGAATATTCCTAAAGAGCTATACCTAGATCTAAGAGAAAATTAAGGGCACCTAATATGGGAAGCCTTTTGGGAGAGCAGCGTGTGAAGACTAGAGACAGCTCGGGGGAGGTCGGGTGGTTTTGTGAGGGTTTCTAGTTTGTACTTAGTGGTGCCTAACAATTGGTATCGGAGGCAAGGTTCGAGATGAGTGCCTTGTGGGAAGGAGAGGATAATACTACCTGTGTAGAGATGTTGGACACTGAAAGGCAAATTGTCCAAGGAAGGGTTTTATTGGTGGCAAGGATAAGTAGATGCCTAAGAAGCTTCAGAGAGATGGAGCATGGAGAGGAGCATAAAGGAGACTTCTCTAAACCACAAGGTAAATTTTTATTTGTTCTTGCTCAATAGGTTAACTACATGGCACGGGAGGAGCCACACACACGTGCTATTGTGGTGGAGGGACGACTTGGTGAGCGTCCAGTGCGAGTCCTTGTGGATAGCATGAGTAGCGATAACTTTGTGTTAACAAAGTTAGTGGAGGAGTGTAGCTTGCCGTGCCTCAATACGAGATTGAGGGCTCAGCTATCACACAGAGCTATAGTGCTTGTGTGGAGGAGTTACAGCTGTAGGTTAGCAAAACCCAGCTAGTGGAGTTGCACGAAGATTGTGCCTCAATACGAGATTGAGGGCTCAACTATCACACAGAGCTACATTGCTTGTGTGGAGGAGTTACAGCTATAGGTTGGCAAAACCCAGCTGGTGGAGATGCACGAAGACTGTGCCTCAATACGAGATTGAGGGGTCAATTATCACACAGAGCTAAATTGTTGTGTGGAGGAGTTACAGCTAGAGGTTAGCAAAACCCAGCTGGTGGAGCTACACAAAGACTGTGCCTCAATACGAGATTGAGGGCTCAGCTATCACATAGAGCTATAGTGCTTGTGTGGAGGAGTTACAGTTAGAGGTTGGCAAAACCTAGCTGGTGGAGACTTTCTTTCTTGCGGAGCTAGTGCGTGTGGATCCTAAGATCTAGTGGAGCACCAAGCACATAAAGCTTGAGTATAGTGAAGTGAAAGACACTTGGTTTGGAACAAAGCTTGAGTTCCAAACAAGTTCTTTTACTGTCACCTTGAGCAAAGCTGTTGTGCGAGGAGTTTGCTGACATCTTCCTTCTCGAGCTACCTCATGGCTTACCACATGCAAGAGGTGTGGAGCTGGAATAGGGTATGAAAGCCATTTACCGTAAGCCATTCCGACTGAGCCATGCTAAGGAGCAAGAGGTTAAGAGACAAGTGATGGAGCTATTGGAATATGGCTTCATACAACTGAGCAAGTCTCCATTTGGTGCACCAGTATTGCTTGTCAGAAAGAAGGATGGCACCATGAGGATGTGCATAGACTACATAGCTCTTAACAAGCAAATAGTGAAGGACAAGATGCCTATGCCATGTGTGGATACTATCATGGATCATCTCGGTGGAGCCAGAGTGTTCACCAAGATAGTTGGGCATTTCGAGTTCACTGTTATGCCATTCGGCTTAACAAATGCCCCAGTCACATTCACTCGGTCGATGACTGAGGTGTTTGATGACTACTTGCACGACTTTGTGGAGATCTTCCTCAACGATATTCTTATTTACAGTAAGAATATGAAGGAGCATGTGCAGCATTTGCGAAGAGTTCTTCAGTTGTGGAGGGAGAACAAGCTCTATGCAAAGAAGAGCAAATGTGCATTTGCTCAGTGCAAAGTGGAGTATTTGGGTCACATTGTGACGCCAAGTGGAGTGAAGACTGATCCACAGAAGGTGGCAGTGGTGGAGCAATGGCCAGTTCCTAGCAATGTAGAAGAGTTACGGAGTTTCTTGGGCATGGCTAGTTATTACCGGTGGTATGTTAAGGATTCTCCTTAACTAGGTTGCTAAGGAAGGACGTTCCCTTTGCATGAAGTGCTTTACAGAAGAGCAGTTTCCAAGCTTTGAAACAAGCTTTGATACGTGCACCAGTTTTATGTATTGCAGATCCCTTTAAGCCTTATGAGTATCGTGTGATGCAAGTGAAGTGGCCATTGAAGTTTTACTTATGCAAGAGGGAAGGCCTGTTGCTTATAAGAGCCGTACTTGAATCCTGCAGAGCAACAATACTCAACATATGAGCAAGAACTACTGGCTATTGTTAATGCATTATGAGTTTGGAGGCACTATCTTTATGGTGCAAGTTTCAAAGTGTTTACAGATCACAAGACTTTGGTGTATCTGTTCAAACAGAAAGAGTTAAACTCTCAACAAGCTCGCTGGATGGTTAAGCTCATGGAGTTTGGGAAATTTTCTATTGAGCATTGCGTGGGAAAGGTTAACGTGGTGGTATATGCTTTGTCACACGTTAGGAGAGCCACAATGGTTAGAGAATTCCAAACACGCTTATGTAATGCATTAACAAGGACGGTCAGTGAGTTTAGCCAGGTAGTTCAACATGCTCAACACAAGACGCTGAGGTGCAGGAGCTCAGAGGACAGCTAGAGCCACCATTCTCATTTTAGGATGGAGTTTTGTACTACAATGGCCGTGTGTATCTTCCTCGTGTGGACCATTTGATCAACCAGGTACTATATTTCCATCATGATCACCCGGAGGCTGGTCATTTTGGGGGGAGAAAAACGTATGAGTTGATTAAGAGAAGGTTCTATTGGAGGAATATGAAAGCTAATATCATAGAGTACTGCAGGACTTGTGACAAGTGTCAAGTAAAGGTGCACAGGGAAAAACCAAGTGGGCTATTAGTACCATTGCCTATTCTAGACAGGCGATGGGGCAGTATTTCTATGGACTTTGTCACCCATTTGCCAAGGACACAGTGGCATTGGAATGAGTCTATATTATGCAATGTTTGGACGGCATTCCAAGACAGCTTTTGAGCTGGGTTTAGCAAGTAAGAAAGCTCAAGGCAACATGGATGAGGAAGCTAAAGATCTGAGTGTTGAACTTAGAAACATTCAGAGTTTGTGCAAGAAGAACTTACAAGTAGCTCAGAGCCAAGCTATCAAGTTTGTTAATGAGCACAGAAGCTTCCAAGAGTTCCAAGTGGGAGATTATGTATATCTCTGAGTGGTATTTGCCACACATGTAAGGTGGAACACTATTATGGCCTTACGGAAGGGACACAATGATAAGTTGTCTCCTAGGTACTCAGGTCCTTATGAGATTCTGAAGCGTATCGATAAGGTGATATATCGATTACGGCTGCCAGAAGGAGTGAGGGTGCACCCATTGTTTCATATTAGTCAATTAAAGAGAGTACTCACAAGGAACGAGTCCCGAGTAGATTCTTTGTGGATGTACAAGGCTAATGATACAGGACCAGTTGAGTAAGTTATACTGCCCTTGAGGACAAGGACTTGCTAATGGGGGAGGATTGTTACGACCCGTATAACAAATCAAAGAATATTCCCCAGAAAGGTATAAGCTAGAATATTCCTAAAGAGCTATACCTAGATCTAAGAGAGAATTAAGGGCACCTAATATGGGAAGCCTTTTGGGAGAGCAGCGTGTGAAGACTAGAGACAGCTCGGGGGAGGTCGGGTGGTTTTGTGAGGGTTTCTAGTTTGTACGTAGTGGTGCCTAACACCTTAGTGTGAGCACAAACATTTATGTTTGCTAAAGTATCCAACCACTTGGCGACAAACCCATGACACAACCCCAAAGGGCATGCCTTGGGTGTTATATCGTGTGACGTCTAGCCCAATGTCTCATCTCTATGTGACACTGCCTTCCACAATGTGAGCTATCATGCCATAGCCCTTAGATTCAAGAGTTGCATCAAGTGCCACAAACGTGGCTCCTAAATGCCAACTCTAGAACCCCTTAGTGAACCCTCAAGAATTGGGTAATGTGAACCTGTCAAACAAGATCCCACACCCACAATTCGACAAGGACATGAATGTGCCTTGCTTGGCCATGAGTGCTACACCTAGCTTGACGTGGAGGAGGAGGTTGAAGACAAGCTTCAACCTCTGCCTCTTGGAACGTGCATTCCGACAAGACCTTCTAGGCATGGATTCGCCAATGCTAAAGGTGAGCTACCCCCCGATGGTGGGAGACGTAGCCTTGTCATCTGGAAATTAGGGCAGCACAATAAAGGGTTGTGCCTTGACGACACAAGCTAGGGCTTGCACCGAGAGAAGAGTAACGAGCTCAGTCATGAAACCAGGAACCCTCACTTTTACATACTTTACCTTATTTATGTGATAGAGCCCCCCCCCCCCTTTGTTTTCTTGTTTACATAAGTGGGCTTGCACGAAATCTCATTCCCAAAGAGAATATACTTGGTGAGTAAATTAATGACCCATTAACCCTTAAACCCTAACCTGAGGGGTTTAGAGTGTCAGAGTTTTAACCCAAAGGGCCAGCATGTGGCAACATGTGGCTGCCAGGTGGCCATTCAGTGTCATCACCCTGTGTGAGCAACGCTATGTTCTCAGAACAACCCCAACGACCCCTAGGGTTAGACTCTAATGCCCAAGTGGACAGGAGACTTAGGGTTTAGCCTAAGTCTCCCTAGAATGTCTGCCCCAGAACCCTTGAGGGATAACCCTAATTGACTTAGGGTTTAGCCTAAGTCTCCCTAGAGTGTCTACCCCCAAAACCCTTGAGGGATAACCCTAGTTGACTTAGGGTCTTGCTCTAGAAGACCTAGACATGCTCATGCCCTAACCCCCATCAAGGAGATGTGTGTTCCATACATACCCTTGGACAGAGTTAAGGCATCGTCACTTACCCCTTGAGGAATCACCCTCATCCGGGAGTACAACCCCTTTAGGGCGACAAGGGGCACCCTGAAACATGACTAACCCTAAGGGTTTAAGTGGCCAGGTTATACCCTAGACCTAGGGCTAGTACTTAGTGAGGACATGAGTGTGCGCCGTAGGCAGACACAAGTGTTCTACTAAGGCTAGGTTTGGGATAACCCTAAGCACATGACCTGGCGAGTGCCTCACAAAGGGCTCCTACTAACATGTTTAGGTTGTTCTACCCTTGAATTCCAAGGAGAACACTCCCCTAGTCAAGTGTGCAAAAGCACACCTAGTTATGAGACCTAACCTCCCTTGAGCGGATGCCCAAGGCTTAACACCCTAGTGCAAGCACAAGCATGTCTGTTTTCTAAAGTATCCAACCCCTTGGCGACAAGCCCATGACATAACCCCAAAGGGCGTGCCTCAAGCGTTGTACCATGTGACGTTTAGCCCAGTGTCACATCTCCATGTAACACTGCCTTCCCCGATGTGGGCTATCATGCCATAGCCCTTAGATTTGAGAGTTGCACCAAGTGTCACAAACGTGGCTCCAAAATGCCAACTCTAGAACCCTCAATCCCACAAGACTCGGTAAGGAAACCCTGTCAATCAAGAACCCACGCCCACAGTTGGACAAGGACACGAATGTGCCCTAGTTAGTTGTGAGTGTTGCTCCTAACTTGACGTGGAGGAGGAGGCTGGAGACAAGCCTCAACCTTTGCTTCTTGGAACGTGCATCTCGACAAGTCCTCCCAGGCATGGATTCGCCAATGTTAAGGGTAAGCTACCCCGAAGGTGGGATGTACCCCTGTCGTCTGGAAGTTAGGGCGGTATAACAGAGGGTTGTACCTTAATGACACAAGCTAAAGCTTGCACCGGCAAAAGAGCAACGAACTCATTCATGAACCCAGGAGCTCTCCTACGTATACTCTACCTTATTTATGTGACAGAGCCCCCCTCCCTCTTTTCCTATATGTGTAAGTGGGCTGGCACTAAATGCCAGCCCCTTAGTTAATGAGATGAGTTTGCACACTAACCCCTACCCCTAAACCCTAACCAAGGGGGTGGGGGTTTTAGGGCGTGGGTTAGGGCAACCCTAGGGTTTGGTCAACCCTAGGGGTGTTCCTAACCCTATTTAACATGCCAAACTCATCTTAACTAGGACATCAAAATTGGGGGTGGGTTTTTTAGAAGGTAAGTGCTGCCTTCATTTAGAGTTTCTCGCGACATTTAAAAATAGCGCCGGACTACCCCTAAACACCTAAGTGCACTAAGCGGGGCTGTTTCTCACTATATCTAGGGTCCGTTAACATGGTACAGTAGGTAACAATAGTCAACCTCCAAAGTAAAGGGTCGAGTCATAATAAAAACTATGACATAGAGTGTGGGGTTAGTGCAACCCTAGGGTTAGGTCAACCCTAAGGGTGTTTCTACCCATATCCGACATGCCAAACTCACCAAAACCACCCAAAACTTAACCAAGACACGAAAAATTAAGGTAAGAGTTTTCTAAATGGAAGTGTTAACTTCACCTAGTTTTTTGCAAATACCTAATGACACCCGGCGGACCATCACTAAATATGCAAGTGCAATAAGCGGGCCTGTTTCTTTTACACCTAAGGCTTATCAACATAGTACAATAGGTAACAATAACCAACCTCCAAAGTAAACAGTCAAGGGCTAGTACTTAGTGAGGACACGAGTGTGCGCCATAGGCGGACACGAGTGTTTTGCTAAGCAAACTCCCTAAGGTTAGGTTTGGATAACCCTAAGTATATAACCTTGCAAGTGCCTTATAAAAGGGCTCATGCTAACAAGCTTAGGTTGTTCAACTCTTGGATTCCAAGGAGAACACTTCCCCTAGACAAGTGTGCAAGAGCGCACCTAGCTATGAGACCTAACCTCCCTTGAGCCGATGCCCAAGGCTTAGCACCCTAATGCGAGCACAAGCATGCTATTTACCAAAGTATCCAACCCCTTGGCGTTAAACCCAAGATACGACCCCAAAAGGCGTGCCTCGGGCGTTGCATTGTGTGATGTCTAGCCCAATGTCACATTTCCATGTGACACTACCTTCCACAATGTGGGCTATCATGCCATAGCCCTTAGATTCAAGAGGTGCACCAAGTGCCACAAACATGGCTCCTAAATGCCAACTCAAGAACCCCTAGGTAATGTGAACCTGTCAAACAAGATCCCACGCCCATAGTTGGACAAGGACATGGATATGCCTTGCTTGGCCATGAGTGCTACACCTGGCTTGATGTGGAGGAGGAGGCTAGAGACTAGCCTCAACCTCTGCCTCTTAGAACGTGCATTCCAACAAGAGCTCCCAGGCATGAATTCGCCAACATTATGGGTAAGCTACCCCGAAGGTGGGACGTACCCCTGTCATCTGAAAGTTAGGGCGGCACAACAAAGGATTGTGCCTTGACGACACAAGCTAAAGCTTGCACCGGGAAAAGAATAATGAGCTCAGTCATGAACCCAAGAACCCTCACTCCTACATACTCTACCTTATTTTGTGATAGAGCCCCCCCCTCCCCCCCCTATTTTCCTGTTTACATAAGTGGGCTGGCATGGAATCTCATTCCCAGAGGGAATATACTTGGTGAATTAATTAATGATTCATTAATCCCTAAACCCTAACCTGAGGGGTTTAGGGCATGGGGTTAGGGAAACCCTAAGGGTTTTTCTACCCATATCCGACATGCTGAACTCACCGGAACCACCCAAAAAGCTAACTAGGACACGAAAAACCAGGGTAAGAGTTTTCTAGATGGAAGTGCTAGCTTTACCCAGAGTTTCTTGTAAATACCTAATGACACCCAGTCATCACTAGATATCCAAGTGCACTAAGCGAGCCTTGGAAATTTCGTCAAGTTTAGACTTATGGGATTGCAAACGGTTAACAACATAATCATGCTAACTTACAAAGTGTTGCACTACAAACTTTGTCTCTTCCAGGGTAGAGTAAGTGCATCCTTCAAGTGGTTCAAGAAGCATGGTTGTTCGCTCAAACTAAAATTGAGGATACCTTCAAAATTTGGTTGCATGCTAAAATTCGGCAACAAATGGAACTAGGAAGGAGTAGGGAATGAGCCTATCACACCATAGCCACTAGATTAATTTTTTAATTTTCAAGGGTGGGGGGTGGGTGGGTGTTTTTTCTTGATTCTTCTTTTTTTATTGAAATAAGCACACAAGTAAAAACATAGGTATAAACTTAATTTGGGGTGTGTTCACCTATTAAAATGGGTGCATTTGCCTATTGAGTACCTATATTCTATATAATATATAATTATTTAGTTTATATTCTAGTCTTTTTTTATTAAAGTCCCAAAAACACACTTTGGAAAGTAAATCTTAAGGAGTTATTTAAATAATTAATAATGGTATTTAGTATAATATAGTAATAATTTTTAAGTTAAAACAATTTTTCACCAAAACCTTATCATAACTGGTAACAATTACAAGCATAAAAAAAAAAGATTTTATTTATAAATAAAAATATTAAATTAAATATTAGAAACTTGCAAACATTTATATCATGAACAAGAACATTATAGAAACCTCTTGGAACTTTTAGCCTAGAAGATTTTACGCATAGTTGAAAAACCTCGAGAGTTTTATTGTCTATTAGCTGGAAGTTCTAAATTCTGATTAGTTTAACCTTGTTTAATATACTACAATCCTATGTATATATAAAAATATTTACTAGTTAACAAAATTTTAATTTTGTGGATGATGCTAGGCTTCACTTCCCTCTTTGCTTGTGCAGACACACAACATCTAAGTAAGTGTTTGCATATAGACACGCACATAGTACATCCGTGTGAAGTAGAAAAGGAGCACAGGACAAAGGCAAGACAGGAGAGTAGCGGAAAACTCAAGTCAGACTCCCAAACACAGGTGGTAATGAAACAGGAGATCACCCCGAAATCATTACATGAGGGGCAGCCAATAATGATAGTTTCATTGGAGACAGTGGACCCTTATGAGGAGAAGATACGTAAGGCAGAGGTGATAAGGGTAAGGCAGAGGTGGGTGAACGGACGGATGAGCAAGAAGGAAAGCAGAAGGAATCTAAATCATCTTCGGATATTCTGTTTCTAGCGGTTACACCCACAACTGTGAATATAACTGACAATGGAGTTGTGGAAATCGCAAGAGAAGTTGAACAGATGGTGCGAGGATCGAAGTTTCCAAGACACCAATTTAACCCACCACCGTTCCAATCATCATTGAGATCACATGGAGGTATGTATGGCAGGGGTATGTATCGTGGTAATGGATGGTAGGGCATGCCAATTCCCAATTTCTGCTTGGACAAGGAAGATCCACGTCAACAGCAGCAGGAGTGCAATGTTCAAGCAGATATGTCTTTCAAGTGCCAGAGAGCATTTGCGTGGAATGATGTGCAGACTACAGAGACTCAGATGTAGTTTGCACATGTTCTGGCACAGTTACAATCTGAGATGGTAGAACAGATGGTTGGAGGTGGGAATGAGATGCAGGATGCAACGCAGTTGGCGGCAAGCCTTTTTAACCATCTGGTCAATGCAGGATATATAGTCAAGGATAGAACGGATATCCAGCGACTAATTGTGCAAGCAGTGGAGAGTGTTATGGCGCCTAAGATGACTGCCATTTAAGGGATGATGAACAAGGGTATTCAGCGACCAACCAAACAAAGGACCCCGAGTCCGATGGTGGAGCTCAAGTCTCCGCTGATAGTGTAGGAGCCGATGACCTTATTTCAAAGGCTGGTGTGAGCATGATATGAGAGCCAGTAGACCGCTACCATACTATTAGTGGTGGTGGATGAGTTAAAGCGTCTTCAAGAGGAGAATGAGCAACTTAGGAAGGAGACACAAGCATTTCATCTTTAGGTTGTGATGGTGCAGCAGGAACTTGACAAGGAGAAAGCTGAGTTCTAGAAGTAGGACCAAGAAGAGGCAAAGTATTAGGAGGATGCTCAGGATGTGTTGCCGTGAGGACACAGCAACAAATAAGGAGGGGGCAATGTTAAAAGTAAAATATTAGAAGCATAAGACATCCTACTGTGGAGAGAATAATGGTAGGAAGGTGTTGAACCTAGAAATCCTACCAACTGAACATAGTAGAGGTTGCAATCGACAAACCCATATTAAGGGTTTATCGGAATAAGATAGAGAAGAAATCAGACGTTAAAAGGTCAAAAAAGGGTAAGGATGGCAAGGTGTATAGCAGGCAGCAGTACTATGAATCCCGTCATAGTACTGAGAGAATGAATAATATACATCAAAGCAGAAATACGAGTAAGAGACAGACGTATAGAGAGAAAAAGGAAACTTATATATGTCCACGCACGACACATGGTACAAAATATTAGTATACTTGTCAAGCCACGATCTAGGAACAAAGAAGTGAACAGGATTCTGAAAACAAGGAATCTTGACTCAGAAGCAGGACAAGGAGCAAGACAATGAGCAGGACAGGAATTAGGAACTAGGAACAAGACAAGAGCAGGAGGCAAAGAGCAAGACAAGACAAGATTGATTATAGAAAGACTGGTGTTGATAGTAACTGATTGTACAACAATTAGGTCGGAGCTTTTATACTCACAACTCCAAGCTAATCTGGTCATGAGTCTAATCTGGTCATGAGTTAAAAATAGTGACCCTTATCCTCTAGGCATATCCTGTAGTATATCCTATAGGCATATCATGTAACCCGTATCTTGTATCTTGGCATATTGTAACCCATATCCTGTATTGGGTCGTGACAGCACCTCTTCCCTAAGGACGAGTTCCACAGTCTTGGGACCTGGTTTAGTAGGATAACGCCGATGGAAAGCAGCAACTTTGAAAGAAGCATGGAGTAAGTTGGATGCAGGTTCCCAAGTGCGATCGGTAGGCAAATAACCTTTCCAATCCACCAAGTATTGAAGTTGGCAGCGATGAAACGAGAATCAAGGATGGCTGCAACTTCGTACTCAGGTTCACCGTCAATGACCACATGAGGGGAGGAGAAGAAGCACGACCAAGAAGAGAAGAAGGATGATACGGCTCCAACAAAGAGGTGTGAAACACAGGATGAAGTTTCACCGTAGATGGTAACTCGAGTCGGAAAGCTACAGGATTGACCTCAGCCGCAATCTGTAAGGGCCCAATCGTTGAAAATCCAACTTAGAAGAAGGCCTGTTGTGCGAATATGCCGACGAAGAAGCCACACGAGATCACCAATCTTGTATGCAGGTGCCGGTTGACGATGAGCATCAGCATGACGCTTGTACCATTCCTGTGCCTATGAAGATGAACCCGGAGATCCTCATGTACCTGACGAAGATGCTGGAGACGATCCTGTACTGCAGGAGCGGAAGAAGGAGAAGCAGGAGGAGCAAAGTCAAAACGTGGATGGTAGCCTGTAAGAGCAAAGAAAGGTGTCTGGCCTGTAGATGCGTGAACGGAGTTGTTGTAGGCAAACTCCGCCATTGGAAAAGGTCCAACCAGTTGTCCTGTTGGTAACTGATGAAGCAGCGAAGATATTGCTCCAAGGTCTGAATCGTGCGTTCTGACTGCCCATCAGTTTGTGGATGGTATCCTGAAGAAAGGTTGCTTTAACCTGTAGACTCCGGAGAAGTTCTCGCCAAAACTTGACATGAATTGTGGGCCTCGATCAGAAAAATGCTCTCAGGAAGACCATGATGTCGGAATACTTTGCATCACCAACTCAGCGTTGTCTGGCCTGTAGCAGTCTTGTGACATGGTAGAAATGAGCCTTTTTGAAACGGTCAACCACCACAAGAACTGCATCAAATCCACGAGAAGGAGGAAGATCTGTGAGGAAAATCCATAGAAATGGATCTCCAAGGAGCAGAAGGAACAGGAAGAGGACTAAGAAGACCAGAGGGCGCATGATGAGGCATCTTCGACCTATTGCAGGTGTCACAACTCCGTACAAACTTGTCCACAAAACCTTGCAACCCAGGCCACCAATAGTTGCGAGTCACCAACTCAACTGTTTGGCCACACCAAAATGTCTGTAGCCGGGGTATCATGACAATCCTGTACCACACGAGTCCTGCAAACACCAACAGGAACGTATAGGAGACCTTCCCGATACAGGAGTCCGTCCTGTATGGCAAACAACTTGTAGTCTGTACGGGAACTGGAAAGAGGAACTTGCGATGTCAAGACTAATCTGTGAAAAACACATTCCTTGCCAAGTCATCTGTAGCCAACTGCAAACGGATGTCCTATAGGAGTGTGGAATCTACTGGAGCCTGATGAACTTGTAGTGCTGCAAGCCAAAGTCGATCAGGACCCAACAACACTTGCTTTTGACAGTCATATGCAGAATCGTCCAGGGTCGATGCAAGGTAAGAACGCCTAAACAATGCATTCGCCTTGCCATTTCGAAAACTAGGCCTGTAGATGATGACGAAATCAAAACGTGATAGAACTCCGCCCACCTAGCCTGTTGCTAACTAAGAACTCGAGCCGTTTGAAAATACTTCAGGTTCTTGTGATCCATAAGAACTTGTACAGGATGCACAGCACCTTTTAGGAAATGCCGCCACTCCTCGAACGAATCCACAATGGCCTTGAGTTCCTTGTCATGAATCTCGTAATTGATCTCCGCCGAAAGGAACTTATAAGAATAAAAAGCTATAAGATGAAGCAACTTGTCTTCTCCAACTTGTGATAGAACAGATCATACTGCAAAATCCGAAGCATCTGCTTCAATGAAGAAGGGACGAGAAGGATCAGGATGTGCTAAAATCGGAGCTGTCGTGAAGGCGTCCTTGAGTGTTGTGAATGCATGTTTCGCCTTGTCGGACCAAGAGACACTCATGTGCACTTGGTGAGTTTCGTGAGTGGAAGTACACGCTTGGAGAAGTCCTGTATGAAACTCTTATAGAAGTTTGCAAAGCCAAAGAAACATTGTACGTCTTGTACAGACTTGGGCCTCTCCCACTCCGCGATAGTCTTCACCTTGTGCATGTCCATGGAAACGCTAGCAGGAAAGACGATATAGCCCAAGAACTCCACAGTTTCCCTGTCGAAGAAACACTTCTTCAACTTTGCATACATGCCATGCTCGCAAAGCCTTTATAGGACTAGTCATACATGCTTGTCATGAGCCGCCTAGTCCTTGGAGAAAATTAAAATATCATCGAAGTAGATTATCACAAACTGGTCCAAAAATCACATAAGATGTCGTTCACCATGTGTTGGAACACAGCTGGGGCATTGATAAGTCCGAAAGGCATCATCGTGTACTCGAAATGTCCATACCTTGTACGAAAGGTAGTCTTCCACTCATTGCCTGGATGAATTGTACAAGATTGTAAGCCTCTTGTAAGTCGATCTTCGTGAACACCTTTGCTCCTTTCAGCCGATCGAAAAGTTCCGGGATTAATGGCAACGGGTACCGGTTTCGAATAGTGACTTGATTCAAACCTCTGTAGTCTATAACCAAACGTAAACTCCCATCTTTCTTCTTCAAAAGAAGATACATACTTCTGCAGGGGACTTTTAGTGACGAATGAAGCCGGATGCCAAGTTTTCCTTGAAGTACTAACGAAGAACCTCCAATTCTGTAGGTGATAGTGCATAAATTGGTCTGAATGGTGGAGTCTTTCCTTCTATAAGATCAATAGAACAATCGTAGGACATGTGAACTGGAAGAATTGCAGCCTTGTGCTTATCAAAAACGTTCTGAAAGAAGTGATACTTGGATGGTAGGGAAGGAGGAGAGAAGAAGGAACAGGAAAGGAGATTGAAAAACAGGGGAGTCAGATACAAGAAAGGTAGAAGAGGACGTAGGAGTTATTTGGAAGGCAAAAAGATGAAAAGGAGCAGGATCAGTGGCAAGTTCATGCATGCATGGTAAGAACTCGGAGAGGAGAAAGGAGGGAGCTATGATTGAAAAAGAGGAAGGATCTTGGGGGTGGAACAGAAGAAGAGTAATGAAAAGAGGCAGGATTGGGATAAACATGTGTAAATGTTGACAAGTGTACAAGATTGGAAGAATCTTGTACAGAAATCCGTGGATGCACAAAAGTGAGGAGAGCTTGTGAGTGTGCTGACGAACCAATAGGAGGTGGATCCTGTTGAGGAGGAACCTTCGACACTGATACAGGAACATGCACGGTTAATTCTGTAGC
Source organism: Selaginella tamariscina (assembly GCA_003024785.1). Classification (NCBI taxonomy): domain Eukaryota; kingdom Viridiplantae; phylum Streptophyta; class Lycopodiopsida; order Selaginellales; family Selaginellaceae; genus Selaginella; species Selaginella tamariscina. The sequence goes on from PUQB01000016.1 coordinate 1,042,126, forward strand.
TTGTACTGCCTCAGACACTAAGGATGTATCCTGCACACAAGAAGGTACAAGATTGATCTTGGTTTCGGAGAGGAAAACGTGAGCATCCTAGACCTCTAGTCGATCTGAGGATTTGCAACAAAAATCATAGCATGCCCAAAATGATGGGAGTCGACCGAGTCTTGATCAAGTTGAAGAAAATCAAACAGTTGAATGCGCCATGGCTACAAGAGAGAGGTTTGGTAGCATGGGTAACTGCACCAGAAACAATCAAACGACTATTGGCCACCTCTACAAGAACTGCACGCTTCAACTTCACCACTGGAATGCTATGTAGTTGCAAAAGTGTCATCCATGAAGCATGCATTTGCACCAGTGTCTAACAAGGCAAACTCCTTGAGCTCTTGATTATTAAGATGAATGTGTACAGGAAACTTGAGTGATGGAATGGTATGAACAGCACCAATAGAGCCTGCACCTACGTCTAACTTCGTGGCTCCTAGACAAAGTGAACATTGAAGTTTTCCGACTGAGCTTCAGCTTCAACTTCACGCGTCTTGAACTTCCTGACTTTAATAGGACATTCTACCGCCTTGTGTCCTACTTCACCACAATACAAACATAAATTCTCACTGCGGCGAAGTTGCTTCTTAGTAACGAAAAGTGAGCCACGCTTGTATTTCTCAACTTCCATAGGAACTACTCTAGAAGGTGTCGCATGAGTATGTACCACAGTTGCAGGATTGGTTTGTAAGAACTGCTGACGGGATTTTTCCTAACAATGCTCGAACAAGCGGTTGTCGCAGCGAACGGCCTGTTGCATGATCTCCGCTACTGTTTGGGCATTTGGTAACATAAGGAGAAGGTCCTTCACGTCATCCCTCAACCAAAACAAATGTTCAATCAATGCAATCTCGTCCCATGGATTGTTCGTGCAAAGTTGCTAAAATTCGGATGCATAGACGGAAGTTGGTCGAGATCCTTGTTTGAGCTTTTGTAACTTCATGCATACGGAATGGTACTTATTGGGATCTCCAAAGCAAGCTTCAAAAGCAGCTACGAAACCTTCAAAGTCTTCCATCAATGGGTCGTCACACTCCAACGAAGGGGCAACCCAAGCCCGTGGAGATCCAACTAATAGGGATGCCAAAAAGCCAACCTTTTATGCATCAATCGACTAGCAGCGTGGTTGCATGCGGATAAAAAGACTGATCTAATTCAGGAACTCTTAAAAATCGGCACGATTGCCATTGAACTTTTCCAGCATGCTAATCTTCGGCTTCGAAGAAGTGTTCGATGAAGAGGAAACCATGGATGCTTGAGAGAGAGCCTGCGCAGCAATCTTGGAGGATGCATCAGCAGCTGCATGCGCCGCGTTGGTGGAACCTTGCAAATCTGTGACCACTTGGCGCAAAGTGGCTAGTTCATAAAGCAATATTTGGTGCTCGCGTTGAAATTGCTCAAAATCGGTCATGATCTATGAAAGAAAAAAGAAAAAAACGAAGGAGAAGAATCAAGAAAAAAAGTAGCTAGAAATCGGAAAGCTATGAAATGAGTTATTATCAAACTGTCAAGCCACGATCCAGGAACAAAGAAGTGAGCAGGATTTCAAGAATAAGGAAGTTTGACTCAAAAGCAAGATAAGGAGCAGGATAGGGAGCAGGACAAGAACTAGGAACTAGGAACAAGACAAGAGCATGAGGCAAGGAACAAACAAGACAAAAACAAGACAAGACAAAATTGATCGTAGAAAGACTGGTGTTGATAGTAACTGATTGTACAACAATTAAGTCGAAGCTTTTATAATTTGGCCATGAGTCTAATTTGGTCATGAGCTAAAAATAGTGACCCTTATCCTCTAAACATATCCTGTAGTATAGAACCCCTTGAGATGTCCCGCTCCTGATGATCTAAAGCATGATGTCCCATCTGCCGTAATGGTAAATAGGGCTATTGCTCCTGTTTTTTATCGTGAATGTCGTTCTTGGCTTGTCGTCTAGGTGTCGGTTTTGCCGAATGCGGTTCTTGATCTATCTGTCGTATCACTGGAGCCCATACTTCCTCTGCTGGAGGTACTACCTGTGGTGCTATGATATGAGAAGTACCTACCGTAGTTTGAGGTTGAACTGATGGTGGTGATGGTATTACGGTGGTGCCCGTATTGATGTTGTATGATGGTGTAGAATCCCCGCACTCCATGGGTGCTGTGGAGGTTGGTGTTGTTGGTTGACTGCGATCTGGTGGTGTTGTGTCTTCACACTCCATGTGTGCTGCAGAAGTTGACGCCGTGGGCTTGTTACACGTCCTTTGAAGGTCTCCTCATGGCAAAGGTCTCCTCTGCAGAACTTGATCATCGTTTTCTTCATTGTCGCAAATTGGAGTGTCACCACGGGTTCCTGTGTTTGCGGTTCTTCTGGCTTCTTTGGTTGTGAACGTGGTCATTTCTTTGGCTTGGTGGTAGTGGTGCGTCCAAATTACGAGTGTCAAAAACATTATCTGGGTACTGGGAAGTAAGACCTAACCAAAACCCCATCCTTGTTGTGAGTACCGGTGTACCTATTGGTGTTAAGTCCGCATGCGTAATATGGAGGGTTGTTAAAATGTGATGAAGCACCAGAAATATGGTTGTCTCCTTGTCCTTGCTGTTGGGGTTGTGCAAAGTTTGCAGCTCATGTTGCAGCCCCACTATGACTAGCTCCCCCCAATCCGGTTTGTGTCCCTATTCAGATACATGATAGACATACCCGATTTCCTTATTGAAACTTGTCGGTGTTTTGCGGAAGGCAAACGCAGTAGTGATAGCCTTGATATGACTCTTATGAGGTTCCCACAGAATGAATGTTGGTGCCGTGTTGGCCATCTTCTGTTTTTGGAGAAACCTATTGTAATTATCGGTGTAGTGTTGTACGTATGTGTGGACTTGTGGAATTGGATTGTAGGAGGTATCTGGATCTAGGAATTCAAAAACATCCCTAATGAGCTTACTTGTGAAAGTGAATGCCCCGCCATGTAGTTGTAAGGCCTTGAATTGCGGTGTGTAAGCCTTAATCGCCTGATCGACTAAGTGTTCACCTTGTTGATCCAATCGTTTGTGAACAAACGTTTCGAAATATCACTCCAACTGCATCCATTGTATCCATTCTCGTATATCTGAGATGAGTGTTGGTGCCAGACGAATAATACGATACAATACTGGTGAAAGGGGAATTGAAACTGGCGATTCAGACTGGGATGCTGTATTGAGTGCTGTTGCAGAAGTACTTGTCGTGTCAATGTACTTGTCCATCAATTCCATATGTGTCTGATGAATAAAGGAAGAAAAAGATGAAGGACTTGAAGATCGGAAGGAGGAAGAAATTAAAAAAGAATTTTGAAACCCTAATGTGTGTTCTTGGTTGGGTATTGCTGCTATTTTATGCTCAGAAAATTTATGGTCTGTCAGTGTCTGCGGAGCAATCCATGTGTCAATATCGGATTGGTTAGGTGTGTAAATACCTTGGTTTTCGATAGATTTGACAAAGAATATCTCATCATTGGATTTTGTATTCTCGGATTTCTTGATTTCTTGGATTTTGTTATTCACTCGTGTGAGTGATTCTGTCGATGTTTCCAGAAGATTTTGCTGACGTCTACTCGCCATGTTGATACGTGCTTTTCCGTGTCTTGTTCTGACTTACGGCTTAGATCATATTCCAGGTCATTGTTTAGTCCGTGTGTTTTCGTGTCCGACTTGCTGTGCAATTCGTACTTTGGGTCATTGTCAAGATCTTCCTCTAGCTTGTTAGAGGTATATTTCCGTATGCGATTTGTATTTGTTGTAAGTAAGACTATGTATATACATCTTTCCCGTATGTATATAAACCATGCAATCTACATCCACTTATCTACACATACAGATGTGGACTTGAATTTATGTCCGATGGGTTGAAGATTTCCTTGATAATGCCATACCATTTCGCCAACTCAGAATATGGGTGGTCATTGTACTCGTTGTAATCGATCGTGCCACGCCTTAATACATGTTTGTATTGCTTGTATGTTGAAGACTGTTTGTTGTTGTTTCTCATCAAGTTTTTCGAGTTGTAGTAATCGTTGTTTAACTTGTTCTGCTTCTCTAATGCCGTACTCAAGTGACATTCGCAATGACAATATAATATACTTTATAGGTGTAATGGCTTCTAATCCGTATGTAAGTTGAAATGGTGTAAACTTTGTTGCCACTTTATATGTAATACGGTATGCCCATAATGTTGATGCAAGTTGTAACTAAAATGGGCATGGCTATAGTCCCATTTCCTAATAATTAGCAATTTTAGCTATTTAATTAGCATTTTCTAATATTAAAGGAATATTCTTTAGAATATATGTTTGAAAATAGAATATTCTTTAGAATATTTATTTGTATTCAACCCTTTAATAAATTATAGCATTCATTGAACAAAAATTAATAACATTATAAAAGTAGAAACTATTAATATAATATATTGCCTAACTTAACAATTAAGGAAGAGCATAAGAGGTACATTATATAAATATTGATGTTGTTATTAAAATATTAATATTTAAATATAACATTATTTTAAAAATTTGTAGTAATAATATATATATAATATACAAAATCCTTTAATAATATAGTCAATCTTCCATATCGTTTTTTAAATTTATATAGTTAAGTAAACAATTTGGTATTATTATTAAAGAGTTATAATAATTATGAATATTAAATATATGATATTTTATAATTTTGTAATTGCTTTAAGCTTCAGAAAACATACATTCCCTTGCAGTTTTGTTAATTGTGACTTTAACAACGCTTCTTGACATCCACCCATATCGAATGGATTTAACATTTATAAAACATGTTAAATGCACGTTGTAACTAAAGTGGGCATGATACGTGAAAATGGGAATATAAAATAAATTACTAATTAATACTTAAGTTTTAATTATTAATTAATCATTTAATTAATATGTAATTAAGCCTTAAATATTAATTAATTAATTAATTAATCCTTCAATAACCTTACTTAGTAAGGAATATTCCTAAAATATCTTAGAATATTCATATTATTCTAAAAATAGTTTACAATAATGAAGAAATACTATCAAACATAATTACAAATGAAATCATTTTCTTATCAACATGTTAATTTTTTATAAATACTTTCTTCCTAACATACAAGAAATCTCCTTATTTTGTCTAAATCATCTCTCCGGATTAATCAAATCATTTTGGTCAATATCTTGATGTTGTTGCCACCACTAACACTCTCACGAATGCAATTGGGAGTTGCCATCCTTGTTAATACATAAGATGTAATAAGACCAGGTCTGCATAAAGGCTCATCTAAAAATGACGTTCCTTAAGAATAATATTATAAAGCGCCCGGTTGCTATCCTTCATTTTATAAAATTCAAAATCACGAGAAAGAAAAGCTTCAGGAAATGTATGATACGGTGGATACTGCTCACAAAAATTTTCGAGATTCTTCTTTCTGAGGCACGTATCCAAGTAGTTCACTAGCTCATCCATGATATCGGTATCAGAATATGGATCGAAAGTGATTGGATGAATACAAGCAATGTTTTGGTTGAGCATAGCCTTCTGAGGAGAGTCGTCTACTACTAAGATATGTGCATTCTTCATTATCCTTAAGCGACTGATCTCCCCATGAGTCCCAATTATTCTTTCATTCTTGAAGAAGTATGGCTTGCTTTCCTTTCTTATATTGTGAAATTCGAGAGGTTTATAACACATTCGCTGGTCAAAAATCCAATCTTTACGAATCACCTCTTCTGCAACACTACAATGTTTCTTAAGCAAATTCAACAGCGGTGTTAAGTTATGAATCTGCATGCATGACCAAATCCCCACAAGCGCACCCATCTCCTTAAGCTTTTGAAAGAGACGATCCAACCCTGGACGAAAAATAATATCATATCGAAATTTACCATGACAAGGAATGAAATCTCCTTGTTTGATTTCTTTTTTCTATCCTCGGGCCTTTGTCGATGAAGCAGAACACCATTGACATCCAACAACACAATATGGCCATGAGTAACATGAGATAGCGTTGCCTCTTGAATACTTTGCAAATCACTTGTTTGCTCCCTTTCACATTTATCCGTTGCCACTATCTCGTTGCCTATCCCTTCATCATTTAATTGTACATCATCCTTACAAGATTCAGATATTGCATGCGCTGAAGAAATTGATTTCGGAACTGAAGCCAATAAAAATGATGATGAAAAAAGAAGTGGCCCCCATGGTAACGATGTTTTGAGCTGCATTATTATCCATTTCCTGCATGAACTCTGTCATTCTGACATGTGGCACAAGAAATTGTCGCCAAACCCCTCTCTTACCTCATGCCATGCTGAAAATCCATGTTCTCAATTGTTTCATTACATCTGCAAAATGATAATTAGCTGACCTTAAAATTATCAAGGTATATTATTTACCTTGTTAATGTGTGACCCATGTTTGAACTAAAAGCTTCATTAATCCTTGAGAATTTATTTTCTGTACAAATATAAACGAAATATACAAAAATGCCTTATGTTACACTCATTTACAACTATTCGTCACTCTAACAATTCATTAACAATTCTTCTTCGCTATTACCTTCTGAGTGAGGCGAAGAAGGTCTAAGCCGCTTGTGAGATGGTTCAAGATCTTCTGCATCTTCTATTGATGTTTCCATGGGTAATGGAGTGTGCAATGTTCTGTACTCCTCGAGATAACTTCCGGTCTAATATCTGATTGAAGTTCGTCCTCAGACTCCGACATTGAACCAGATTCGTCTTCAGAGCTATCGCACTTATCTGGAGGGAACTTTCTCAAATACTCCTTTATGGATTCGTTGGGGTAGTCAGTTGAGAACCTATCTATCCACTTGTTCAGGTCCTCAACCATGGTCTTATCCTTTTCAACGGCAAATACACATGTATGCCGAAGGTAACACTCCTTCAAGACGGACCCCCTAGTGCAGTAGTCAAAAACCCACGCATCACTGTGAGGACCCCTGATCAAGTTGACGATGCTCCGTGCCGCTTGACTTGTGATGTTTGGATAACGTACATTGCCGAATACGTCACTCACCTATCGGTGTATCGGATGGAGGTTCAGGGCCGTTGGAGTGCAAACAGATGCCTGGCCAGTCATTTGGAAGTTTGAAATGTTTGGCGCATTCCTAACAACCAAGTGAACAACCGAATCAATGCACTTCGGATCAGCATCATTCATATAAAATCCTGTCCAACGATGTTTATTCCTCTTGGCAAAGGAGAAGGCAAAGGTATCGGTGACATGAGCAAGAATCAAGAAATAAATACCTGAAAACGTAGATATCAGTCAAGAGTGCAAGTATGAATTCAATAATAAATACCTTCTTTGTACATGCTTGCACGGCTAAGTTTCTCCACCAAATCCTCTAGTGTCCTGTCTGTCGAAGGATTTTTTGACACCCGCCGATCCATCACGAACAATTGAAACGGTTTCCTACAAGCAGTGATGGTACCCCAAAAGTCTCCGAATCCAACAACAAACATCTGTAGGGCTTGTCGTGATTCGTAGCATCCTCCTTTATAAGGTTCAACTCGGTTCTCCGCTGCTGAAGGACTGCCATAAGAGAAGGCGTCATCGCAATGTTCTCCTTTTGGCGTTGGCGTGCAATAGATTCTTGCCCAGATCTTCTTGATTCACCCATTCGACAAGCATATCATCATTTGTCACATGCAAATATTTGTGACCTCTTCGTATGTTGAAGCCGAAATCCAACCCAGTTTGTGGCAGTGTATTCCCAACCACTCCTTGAAGTGCCTGACCGTCTTCAACTCCATTGCCTTGAGATGAAAAGGAGAGGTGGGGCTGCTGTTGTTAATCTGTAATTTGCCATCAATCACCAAATCAGCCAAGACTTCCATCTCCTCCATCGTTGTTCCATTTAAAGGCTTCAACCATGTGAGCTTGAAATCGTTGTCTACATCCTTTATAGATTGAACAGACTTAGCCTTCGGCGTCTTACTGGGTTTCTTTGCAGACTCTGAGGGCTCCACTTCACTTGTCTGCTTCTTCTTCAGTGTTCCTTTTGCAAAGGATTCCATAATCCCCAACCATTTGCAAAGATCCTATCCTCGGGACAAGAAATCAACATCATCAAAAAGGATGTTTCCTTCCCGCCCACCTGGGCAAAATCAACTGCTACAATTTCTTCAACTCTCTGAGAAAAAGACAGATTAATATACCGGCGAGATAAATCCCGCCCAAACAATTTGCTTACCTTACCGCAGATTGTGTATTCCCTGCGGTAGCTCTTTGTGGTCGCTGAAGAGATTCCCACACGGCTCGCGTGTGTTTGAACTTCTCCCATATTTTGCTGTTGTAGTGGTTGGTGTCTGCAGCGTCCCATTCCGCCGATAACTTATGGTACTGCTCGATTGTGAGATTCGGCTTCGCTAAAAACGCCGATCTTTTCGTCAGCTTCTCACGGGTATGCTCGGAAAGTTTTGTTGCCATCGTTCCTTTGTTGTGTTCGTCGAGAAGTCGTTGGGCTGCCGTTATTGTGTGCTGGCCACTAATGATGTAGTACTTAACTGATTTTCTATTCTCCGTCTGAACCTTCCTCATTTGTTCCGGTGTTGTGATCCACACTTTGTCAGCGCCTTTGTCTCTCGTAGTATGCGCACAAAACAGCATTATGTGGAACGGTGTAAGAATTGTCGTCCTTCATCTTCTCCATGAGCTCAGCTACACGTTCCTGATTCAGTGGCCTGTAATTGAAGTTTGGGTTGACGCTGCAATACTTAACCCTACACTGGTAAATCCTATCATCCAACATCATTTCCTTGTGGCTTATTGCAGCATGGGACGCCACAGGTGCAGCTGACAAAACGACTAATGATTTTTCTACGATCCGAATCAACATGTGTGATCCCCGATTGATGCTGTTCTAAGTTCTCGGCACACTCTTCCAGCTCCCGAAATTTGCTAAGCAAATTGAACGTGATCTGTAAAGAACCTGAGACCAAGCCACCCTCTCAATCTCCTTTATGATGTCGCTGTGTTCTTCTTCAATGTGAAGAGGGACGATTGCTCCACTTGCTGATTTTCTGTATTGTGAAGCAATATCTCCTGACAATACACCTACTCGATGAGTCTGAAGATCTTCGAAGTAGACATCCAGATGGATCCCCTCCATAGATGGGCTTTCGTTGAGTTGAAGAAGAACTCCAAGGTCAACATCATTAGTGAACACGTGAACGTCATTATCCACAAGTCGACAAAACCACCCGAAATTAATGTTGTAACTGGCGACCTCTGGATCCGAGAACGTGACATTGGATGGAACAAGGCATATGTGTCGAGCATCGTTCAATCTGGGTTCACAGCATGCTTTCGGATGCTTGACTAGCACACCCACTTTCCATTGTTTTGCTTGTCCATGCGATGTGACAGAGGTTAGTTTGACAGCAACCATGGTTGTTCCAATGCGCTTCCCGTTTAGTTTGAAAATGGCCAAGTTGATTCCAGAATCCCCCTGCCCATCTCTTCTCCTGCTCTCGTCTTTAATGTCACCTCAATTCCACATCTGAATACAAAAATGATTAGTTCAAGTATCCGAGTATAACAGATTTTATTTTAATTCTTACCCAGAATTTGACGACGACTCCATACTAATGACTCGATCTCCTTGTTTATCAAATCGTCCTTCTGCAAAATAATACACTATGAATACAAATCATATAAAAACGCACACACACTTGTATAAACCCGAATATACAAAAATAATACACAGAGAGAAGTAGACGGAATTAACTGTCCAAAGCTCACATTTGTGCTAGTGCAAAAGAAAGATAACATTTCGTTTTAGAACCACCACAAATGTGAGCTCTGGACAGTTTTACATAGATTCCTAGCTTTTACTCGAAATATTATGATAAGATGATAAAAGTAAATAAAATGAGATATGCAACTTATATATACTAATACACATATATATTCACATGGAAGGTGCGGCGGGATTAATCTCGCCACCCCTTCAATGCCTCCTGAAAGAGTGGGCGGGATTAATCTCGCCACCTTTCTGGAGGCCTTGAACGGGAGTGCGGAATTAATCTTGCCACCCTTCTCGGTCTCAGAGAGAACTGGGCAGGATTTATTTGGCACACCCCTTCAGTGACTCTAGAAAGGAGGTGGGATTAATCTCGCCCACCATGTAAGGGATGGTTAAATGAATTTCCTTCCCAATTCTCTCCATTGGTATGTTGTAAACCTTCTACGTCTCAGACAAAAACGTTTGGGATTGGTCCGACTCACTAATGGAGAAAAAAGCGAAGGGTGCAGGATTCATTCCTCCAACAAGCATTGAAGGCTCGGCGGAATTAATCCCCCGCCTAGGGCCTTCACTCGGTCCCTATGCGGCGGGATTAATCCCGCCGGACGCCAATTCCCTGCTCGAAAATCGGGCAGGATTAATCCGCCGCCTAGGCCCTTTAGGCAGTCCTTTGGCGGCGGGATTAATCCCGCCCGATTCTGCGCAGGGCAACGGGATTAATCCCGCCGCCCTGGCCCTTCACTTCGGCCCTAGGCGGTGGGATTAATCCCGCTGGACGCCAATGCCCTGCGCGGAATCCGGCGGGATTAATCCCGCTGCCTAGGCCCTTCAGGTAGGCCAATGGCGGCAGGATAAATCCCGCCCGATTCCGCGTAGGGCATGCGTACGCGGCGGGATTAATCCCGCCGCTCAGGCCCTTCACTCGGGCTTTAGTCGGCGGGATTAATCCCGCCGCTCAGGCCCTTCACTCGGGCCTTAGTCGGCGGGATTAATCCCGCCGCCTAGGCCCTTCAGGCAGGCCAATGGCGGCGGGATAAATCCCGCCCGATTCCGCGCAGGGCATGCGTACACGGCGGGATTAATCCCGCCGCCCAGGCCCTTCACTTCGGCCCTAGGCGGCGGGATTAATCCCGCTAGACGCCAATGCCCTGCGCGAAATCCGGCGGGATTAATCTCGCCGCCTAGGCCCTTCATGCAAGCTAATGGCGGCGGGATTAATCCCGCCCGATTCCGCGTAGGGCATGCGTAGGCGGCGGGATTAATCCCGCCGCTACACACACACACACACACACATAATATAGTATATGTGTGTGTAGGAGAGTGCGTGTGTGTGCTAGAGATAGTCAAATCAGATAAAATTATACAGATACACACACATATATATATGTATATGTATATGTATATACGTGTCTGTGTGCGAGAGAGAGATAAATAAATAAAATTATACAGATACTGGTACACATAATATAGTATGTATACATAGGTATATATATATATGTGTGTGTATATGTATATCGTGTGTATGCGTGTGTGAAACAAATAAAATCATACAGATAAACAAACACACACACACACATATATATACAGGAGTGTGCGTGTGTGTCCGAGAGATACAATTAACAAATCAATAAAATTATACAGATACACACACACATATATATAGATAAATAAATAGAATATATTATATATATAATATATATATATATCTGTGTGTGTGTGTATAATAATATATCTTGTGTGTATATGTATACGAGTGTGCGTGTGTGTGCGAGAGATAGAGATCTATAGAGAAGAGAAGAGAGAAGGAGATATATATATATATATATATATCTGTGTGTATATGTATACGAGTGTGCGTGTGTGTGCAAGAGATAGAGATCTATAGAGAAGAGAGAGAGAGAGGATATATATAATATATATATATATATATATATATAATATATATATCTGTGTGTATATATGTATACGAGTGTGCTTGTGTGTGCGAGAGATAGAGATCTAAATTATATTATTAAGATACACACACATATAAATATATATGTGAATAAAAATAAATAAATATCACAAATAAACGCAGAGCAGTGTGCGTGTGAGAGAGAGAGAGAGATCTCACCTGTGTGAGAGAGAGAAGGAGATTTCGCCGCCGCCGCGCCGCCACCTTACAAACCCTAGGAATATACCAAAACCCTAAAAGGAATAGAATATATATTAACCCTAATCGAATATTCCTTTTAAGAATATACTTAAACCCTAAAAAGAATAAACTATAGATTCGTCCTAAACGAATATTCTTTCATTATATTATCAGCGTGTGCGTGTGCGTGGGTGTATCACATACACCCCAAGAATAAATATCATGCAAGGGTTTAACACATGTATGAGAGTGTTAAAGTTTCACATGCAGCGATACATATATACACACATAGTATTATACACATAGACATACATACATATTAGTATATATTAATATTAGAGAGACAGAGTACATGATCATGTATGGTGTGTATGTATGAGAGAAGAGTGACAATACATATTATGGATCATGCATGGTGTGTATGTTTGAGAAAAGAGAGACAGTACATATTTACATGGATCATGCATGGTGTGTATGTATGAGAGAAGAGTGAGAGTGTTAACAAATTAAATTCATACACATTGGATATATTAGTAACACATATACATACACACGTGTATACACATAGACATACATACATATTACATGTGTAAATTCAATGTAGGGTTTAGGGTTTAGGGTTTAGGGTTAGGATGGATCATGCATGGTGTTTATGTATGAGAGGAGTGAGTGTTATACACAGATATACATTATACATATTACATAATATTGTAACATCAGTACATATTATGGATCATGCATGGTGTGTACGTATGAGAGAAGAGACAGGCTACATATTATGGATCATGATCATGCATAGTGTGTATGTATGAGAGAAGGGATTATGCATGGTGACACTGTATATGTATGAGACAAGAGATAGAGTGTTAACAAATGAAAATCGTAGACATTGCATATATTATATTAGTACACATATATACATACACACGTGTATACACATAGACATACATATATATTACATGTGTAAATTCAATGTGTTACATACACACACACTGAGTACATATAGATTATACATGCGTTGAACATAATGTTTTTCAATAAAGAAGCAACATATAATTTCTCAAGTTTGGTTTAGGGCAATGTGCATGTGTGTACATATGTGTCTCTGTAAGTGCTTCTAATGCATGTGCACATGTATATATAAATTTATGATTGTGTTTATATATAATATGTGCAAAACAAACATCGAATAATTAAGAAAATAATATTAATATACACTATGAACATATTTTAAATTATACATAATAATATATGATTTTATCTAATAATAGCCATATATAGTTTTAATAATATATAATTTAAAATTGATAATAAGGTTTAACACTAGAATATTCTTGAAATAATAACAAATTAATTAAGAAAATCCCATAATATACAAATGTAGAATAATTACTGAGATAATTAAGAATAAGACCAATTTAATTATGATAATCATGTTTTGAGAGTTCAGGTTCAGTGGAGGGATCTAGCTCAAATAGTGTACATGTGTCCTCAACATCAAATAAGCTTCCTCGTCATTTGCTTTTACATATGGATAATTGTGCAGGCGAGAACAAAAATAAGTAAATAATTTTACTTAAGGGTTTCTCAAGCTCATACTTACTTTTTTTCTAGATATGCTAGCATACTTGTCAATGTTGTTGCCAAAGGTGTGTTTGAAACAATCACGCTCAGTTTTCTTATGGTTGGTCATACTCATGAAGATATTGATGCGTTCTTCAGCAAGGTCTCTAACTCTATAAAAAGGACAAGTGCACTTACCTTACCGCATATGATGAATCTTTTTGAAAATTACATCTCCAAAAAAAGTTGTGCTTTGCTTGTGACTGAGGTGCCAGACTTCAAAAAATTTCTCAAGGAGTATATAAAAGAAGGGAGTGATTCTTTAGTTGGTCACCTTGTGCCACTACAATTCTTTTTCTCCATACGAGATGGTATACCTATTGCAGTACAAGTTACGGCCATCAGAGCAAGAGTGGTTACCGAAAGAGGGGTTAATGCTCTTCAAAAATGGAGAGAATGGAAAGCCACTTCTCCCATAAGGACAACCAGACCCTATTCCATTGAGTGCCCAGCTCAAGGAACAAGAGGTTATTATTGATGGCCTCAAAAAATATGTGGCATGGGTTCAAAAATCGATGCCAAAGAATTTTGATAAGGCAACTGGTTACTCAGAACTATATAAGCATATGGTTGACTATTGGGAGATTGTTGTTCGAGAGTTGGAAGGGCCTACTGTCACAAGTACAGAATTGCAACACCCTTTTTGGCCTAAATCAAGGTGGCGAGAGGAGATTGAAATGACATCACTGAGCACAGATGACATAGAAGCCAGTAGTGATGTGGAAGTGCAAACCCCACACTTTGTTGGACAAAGGAACCAAAAACCTAAAGCATACTTTGATTGCTGCCATGATCTTCAAAAACTAATGATGGTTCTCATTACTCCAGATGCGTCATAATAATCAACCTATTTGGATGGGTCAAATTATCGACACACCTGAAGTAATCACAAAAAATAGTATTGTTAAGGTTGCATGGTTCAAACCACAAAAAAGGCGACACGAAAAGGAGAGCGAAAGATATAATGGATGCCTAGAGAAAACATGGTCTCCCAATCAAAAAGACCTAGCATGTTTTATAAATGTTAAATCCATTTAATATGGGTGGATGTCAAGAAGCATTGATAAAGTCACGATTAACAAAACTGCAAGGGAATATATGTTTTCTGAAGCTTAAAACAATTACAAAATTATAAAATATCATATATTTAATATTCATAATTATTATAAACTCTTTAATAATAGTACCAAATTGTTTACTTAACTATATAAATTTAAAAAATGATATGGAAGATTGACTATATTATTATAGGATTTTATATATTATTATTACTACTACAAATTTTTAATTAATAATGTTATATTTAAATATTAATATTTTAATAACAACATCAATATTTATATAATGTACCTCTTATGTTCTTCCTTAATTGTTATATTAGACAATATATTATATAATTTAATACCTTCTACTTTTATAATATATTAATTTTTGTTCAATGAATGCTCGAATACAAAATATTCAAATACAAAATAGATTATTCTAAAGAATATTCTATTTTCAAATATATTCTAAAAAATATTCCTTTAATATTAGAAAATATTAATTAAATAACTAAAATTGCTAATTATTAAAAAATGAGACTATAGCCATACCCATTTTGAAACGGCTCAATTAATGAATGTGCATAGATTCACATAAGTAATATAAGAATTCCATTTAAATAAATTAAATTAGTTATGAATAAGATGACACATAATTTACTTAAAATAATTAATTAATAATAAAATGCGCATATTAGCACATCATAGGCATGTGTATATGTATGTCATACATAATTATAAATACCTTATACTTACTTATTTATAGTTTACATAAGAGAAAATTTAATGAGTATGAAATGGATGTAAATGTATTTTAATAAGAGACTGTTCAAAATAATGAATGCTTAAGGTGTATATATTTATGTGTGTACATGTGCATGTTATATTTATAAAAACATTCATATTTAAATTCATATTTGCATAACCCATAACTCTTTGAATTAATTCCTACTTCTATGTTCTAAAAGCTTTAAAGTCTAAAGAATACTCAATAATAAATATTATAAACCACGAGTATATGTAAATTAATCATAAATAAATGAGTGTATAACTAAGATAAATAAATGAGTAAATAATTCTCTATTTGTCTTAATTCATTTATAAAATTGTGATAAATCTGCATATACAATTATCACATACATACAGTTTATTTTGTGATAAAAACGAATCTTATTCTAGCAAACAGTCCTATATTTCATAGTCAGCATTCTTATCTCTTATACATCAATATAAATACATGCATATGCTTTCCACTATTTACATAAGGAGAATTCTTAATACCACCATAGGTTGTGTTAGCATGTATGTTAACGAGTAAACTCTAGATATTTAACGAAAGAGAATAAATATACAGTACCTCGTTAAGCAGTAGCAACAGCAGCTTTTCGTTTGGCAGCTCGAGCCATGGTCTTGTGTTTACCCCTGTTCTTGGACAGTCCAGACTTAGTAACCTTCATAAACTTCTTCCGGCATGTGTTAACCCATGCTCTTCTTGCCTTAGCCTTTGCCATAGCCAACGCTCGGGTACCAACTTTCTCCAAGTTTACACCTTTGGCAGCTGCTCTGTCAAATGCCTCCTTGTACTGTTGCTTTAGAGCTCTTAATCTCCTGCTTAATAGCTTCTCCCTTGCTATAGATACTTGCTCTAAACTCTCGTTCTTCCGCATTGCGTCCTCTAGTCGCCCAGCTAGTGTTATCTCACGCTTTGTAATCAGACTAGTAACTCTTCCTGCAAGAAATGTCAACATTTAACATGCTCGCGGAATGTATGTTTACAAAGAATTTTGTATTCTGTGAGCATGCAAACGATAGAAATTCCAAGTTGGGATTGGAATAAACACACACACACACACACACACAAACACATGATATCTGCCTCTGTATATAAAACATATTATGGCTACCATGCATGGGGGGGGGAGGAGTATAATAAGCAGCTACATTCTTTTAACTACGAGTTCTTAGTATAAATTCTAGTAGGTATATAAATAACAAGTACTTACCCTTGGAGCCCATACGAGCCGTTCTTCCACTTCTATGTAGGTAGTCAATCTGCAAAAATTAAGTTTATTAACCCTCTTTCAGCAGGGGTATCACACACACGGACACATACGCGCGCAGGCAGACGCACAATATATATATCGAAATAATCACTTACAGAATTCAAAGGAAAGTCAAAGTTGATGACATGGTCCACCTGAAGATCAAGGCCTCGTGCAGCTAAATCAGTACATACTAACGCAGGAACAGGACCTTCACCATCTTCAATCTTAAACTTCTCAAGATTCTTAATGCTGTAGGACAAACAATATAAGGTAAACATAATATAAGTATATATGCAATGTATAACTTGCACATGTATATATACATAACATACAGCATCTTAAACTCATGGTGAAGGCTTACCGATCTTCTGCAGGGACTTCACCATGGTAATTTACGCAGTAGACATCCACCTCGTTCAAATAGTGGTCAACGGCTCGGCATGAAGCAACGGAATTACAAAGACCATCACACGGCTCCCTTTCACAAGAGCCGGCTCTAGAACCTGTAGAAAACACGAATATAAGTATATATATCTGCTGCTATACGATGTACATGTACACATATATGCAGATACGAAAGCTCACACACACGCGATGTACTGTAATATGCGACACACAGGTATGTTGTACGACGCGCATACCTGGACAAGAGCCTCCAGCTTATTCGTGTTGCCTGGAACTCGGATGAAGAAATGACGGGATGTATCGACCATCTTGTGTAAAGTTGGATGTAAAAAGACGCTTAATACTCGGGAACTCCTTATCAACAAGTTTTTCAACGTCCTGGAGGAGAAGAAAAAAACATTAATGCTTTCTGACATAAAAATAATAATATAAAATATACATTAATCTAGAATCGTGTATGGAGTGCGTGTGGGTGTGTCATGCGTGCGTATGGATGTGTCATGCGTGCGTGTGCGTGTGTGTGTGAGAGAGAGACCTTTGTGATGGTTGCAGTTACAAGAATAACCTGAAACTCAAGCCCTCCTCGAGCAGCTCTGTTTCGAAGAGGATCTATTATTTTCTTCAATTCAGGACCAAAACCACGATCGAACATAGTATCCGCTTCATCTATGACCTGCAAAGCAAATAAAAACATAAGTGCATGATGCATCAGAATACAATATGCACATATATCTATACCTATATCTATATGTATGTATGTACGTATCTACATACATACATACATAGAGAGAGAGAGAGAGTACCCATATAATGGAATGGGAAGAAACAACAAAGATAGTGACCTCACCACGTACTTGATATCTCCAAAGGCCAAATTTCCTTCTTCTATGTGCATTAGCAGCCTTCCAGGAGTACCAACTACCAAATCAAGTGCACTGTTGAGGGCATCTGCCTGTGGCCTTGGACGAAATCCACCACTTATCATTGTTGAGCGAAACCTTGCATGGTGAGATAACGATTTTGCAACGTGTAATACCTGTAATACCCGCAAAGAAATTATAAATAATCATTAACAGTGTATATGTAGGCATGGGAGTCTATGAGTTAGTAAATAGTATGAATATACGAGAGTATTGACCACACCAAGGTCTTCCTTCTATATATTTATATTCAATTCCCGTCCTGTCTATAACATTCTATTACATATATAGGACAAGGATAGCTGTATAAGCACGATGTTATACATTTAAAAGTGATAAAGGAAGATAAATAAGCTGAATAAACATATTGATAGATAGCTACAGATATATATATGATGCAACTAAATTTACAACTTTCACTTGATTTAAGCATATAATTCTATATATACATATACCATAAACACAGAAACACACACATACTAATCACCATTCTGAACACATGTATAAAATGAAAATGAACGAAACGTAATATTGCTTCATATAGAACTTAGTGACAGTCTGTCATATCACCTACATTATAATCGTATAGAATTTTATACAGCAGTTAATAAGATATTTCATATCCAGGATCATTTAGATATAATTACAAAAACACACACACACACACGGTACATGTAAGTATTTGTATGGTATATGGCTTACTGCTCAGTTAACTCTCTTGTCGGACAAAGAACAAGAGCTCTGGGTTTCCTCGTTTTTACAACCCTGCCAGTTTCCGTCTCATCCTTTCTTAAAGACTGTATACTCCTCAAACAAAGACCATAGAAGATTTATCATTCATAAATATCATAGTTTGATCAAATATCTTTCCTGCATTTTCTAGTTTACTCTGTATGTAGCTTACAATGTATGTGTATATATTACACGTACAATCATACTGACCTGAACAAGAGGAAGCATATATGCCAAGGTCTTGCCGAACCAGTGTGAGAGGCAACCATCACATTTTCTCCTTGAAGAATAGCAGAATGGCCTTCCTCTGTACCTCAGGGGCTCCCTCAAATTGAGCTCCGTAATCGCACCCTGTAGCTCCTCACTGAGCAGGCCCGAGTTCATCAAACCTGACGGCGGCTCTGATAGAGACGATTCATAGTCCATCTTCGCAGCTCTCTGGTCCTTCCTGAAGATGCTCCAATTTGGCCGTGTCGGATCCTTAGCGCGCCTCGCCCTGAGCCTGTCTAGAAGCCCAGATTCCTCTTCTGTGGCTGTTCTTGTGGAGATCTCAATGCAGCGCTTGCCGGCTCAATCTCCTGCACAGCGGCCTGCGAATTGTTCCACTCTGCTCTCTGCTCCATGTATCCCTGGCGCGCCTTGTCCCGATGCTATCTAGAAGCCCTATTTCATCCTCCATACCTGAATCTGTGACTATAGATCTCAATGCAGAACTTGAGACGCTGAATTTCCCATATAGAGGCCTGTGAATCGCTCCTCCTCGCTGCAGAGACGAGCTCAGAGACGGATAGAGTTGCCTGCACAAGAGAAATGTCATCTTCATCCGATAAACCCTAGAATATGCGCAATAAACCTAGAACTAGATTAATCAGACGGCCGACAACCGCTTAAGAATATACCATTTTACAAGATAAATGTATTAAGTATATACGAGTATATTCTAGGATATTCATAAAATATAAATTAATGCCATTTTAAAATTTCGATTATGTTCATATACAGATAGCTTACATATGTATTTTGTTTCAGAAATATGCAAATAATTTACTTAAATATTATAAAAACCTTCGCTTAAATTTAAAGAAACAAGTTAAACTTAGTTTCTGAACTTTCTTAAGAAACGGGAGTTAGTGTGCATTTAGAAAACTGACTATGTGTGTTTGTGTGCTCCCATACTTATTATCTTCGTTAATATGCTAATGTATGTACATGCAAGCATGTATATAATTACGTTTATATTGGTATGGTTATTTATATATATATATATATACTCTAATATATAATACTTGCTTATTCATAACAATATCTTACAGAGTGTTAGAACTCAGGAAGGCGGCGAGAATATGTTGATTGATGGTGAGGGAGCTCCAGAGATTCTCTCTCTCTCAACATACAAGTCAGGTAAAACTTATATATATATAAATGCATGTTAAATTATAAACAGTTGATGAAATCAAAAAGTTTAACTTAACATTGTTATATTAATTCTCTCTCTCTATTTACTTATGTAACACGCATGATGTATATACATGTATAATCAATAAAAGGTAAATATTTGATCCATTAAAGTAGAATATTATTTTGTAAAAATTAAAATTCATGTTAAACTATTCGAAAAAAACTTGCACACACACACATTTACAAATTACATTTACTATATTTAATTTTCAGTTTTAACATGTTTTACATTTAGTGTAAATTACTTATACAATTGGGCTTTAACAATGCTATCGTAATATGTTTTAAGTACGTCATAAGGTTTACTGCAGTGTCTAAAACATGTTCCTCGAGATGTGTATGCGAAATCTTTGTAGTTCTGCTGGATTTGGACATATGTATGTCAATTCCTATATCATATTGTTCTCCACGTACTGTAACACGTGGAACTCACCATGCTTATCCTTCAGTACTGTATCTATATCTCCCCAGATGTATTTGGTTTTGAGATGTGACTAGATTGTGTGGATGCAATAGTACATCAAGGTAATGGATAGCAGACTATCAATTTTTATTCTCTTGTAATACAATCGCTTCTCCATTATGTCACAAAACTTGAGAGGTGGCAACAATGCAGAATGATGACCATGAGGACAAGAAACAAGGGTCTCTCGATTTTGAGCGCAAAAGCTTACTATATATGAACACTTCTCTTCCTTGGACGGTATGCATGGTGGCCCTCTTCTGTATCAAGCGTGTAGAGTTGATCACATGTGATAGGTCATGATCCTTAACCGACCCAATACTTAGGGTGACAATTCCTTGATGCTACGTAATATTTGTGTGGTTAAAATTAGAAATTTACATTTAGAGTTCAATTAATTTAATATTTCTAATTTGACACTCATTTTAATGTAAATTTAACTCATTAAAGTATATTTGAACATTAGCCTCTAATTAAATTTTTATATCTATATCTTCTATATTAACTTGTGTCAATTAAGCTATAAGAAAGTGCACTATATCTTACAAGTTAATTATTAATAATCATAGGTTTATTGAATCATTTAGTGATAAAATAATAAAATAATATTATGACCTCTAAAAATGTAATTTAATTTAGAGGTTCTTATTCTTAATATTAAGTTTATTTTAAAGCAATGGTTAAAAATTGACATTAATGTTGGAGGGTAAACTAATGTACTGAAATATAAATACATACATATATAATTTATGTTTGTGTGTGAAAGATATAAACATCATCATTTAAAGACATAATATTTCATTGTAAGTAATTTTAAAAAAAAACCAATATAAATCTCATATATATAATATTTGTGCTTCTAAATAATAGACATTCATCAAAAATTATATTAAAGTAATTATTATACACACATATCCTACATTTGCATACATACGCAAATATTAAGATTATTTTAAAGCAATAGTTAAAAATTGACATTAATGTTGGGAGGGTAAACTATGTACTGAAATATAAATACATACATATATAATATTTATGTTGTGTGTGAAAGATATATAAACATCATCATTTAAAAAACATAATATTTTCATTGTAAGTAATTTAAGAAAAAAAAACCAATATAAATCTCATATATATAATATTTGTGCTTCTAAATAATAGACATTCATCAAAAATTATATTAAAGTAATTTATTATACACACATATCCTACATTTGCATACATACGCAAATATTAAGATTATTTTAAAGCAATAGTTAAAAATTGACATTAATGTTGGGAGGGTAAACTAATGTACTGAAATAAATACATACATATATAATATTTATGTTGTGTGTGAAAGATATATAAACATCATCATTTAAAAACATAATATTTTCATTGTAAGTAATTTAAAAAAAAACCAATATAAATCTCATATATATAATATTTGTGCTTCTAAATAATAGACATTCATCAAAATTATATTAAAGTAATTTATTATACACACTTATTCCTACATTTGCATACATACGCATGTAATTTAAAAGGAACTTACATATTAAAATTTTATTCACATATTTGATAAATAATACTTTAATGATGATTCATTAAGAGTAGAAAATTTTATAAATATATTTCAACCTTATATTTTGTTTGCTCAATATTCTTGATTTTTAAATAGATTGTTTGCCTCTATCTTTTTATGTTTAATAGAATAATATTAAAGAACTTTAACATTTTTACTATGAGTTTTAAATTTTGCATCTACAGAGAATTAATATTAATATGATTCAAACTATATTAAGTTTTGAGGGAGTGTGTCTGTTAAAGAATGTTATCTCTTGTAGAGATCTAGGGCATTAAATGATTTGGAGTAGTGGAGAATGCAAGCAGTCTAATAGGTGGCTAGTTAAGATGAATCTCAACATTTGATTTAATTCACATACAAACATACAATAAACTTAATATGCTCACTATGTGCCTCATAAAATTTTGTTTTAGAAATGTAGAAAAATTGCATTTACTAAATGAATTTTTCTCTGCTAATGCACTTTGTAACTAAAATGGGTATATATATAATCCCATTTCTTATTAATTAGCAATTTTAATTATTTAATTAATATTTTTTTAATATTAAAGAAATATTTATTAAAATATATATATTTAAAGAAAGAATATTCCTTAAAACATTTTATTTTTGTAATTGACTCTTTAAAATTATATCATTTTGGACCAAAAATTAATAATATTATAAAAGTAGAAAGTATAAATTATATAATATATTATATTTAAGATTCTAATATAAAAATTATTAAAGAACATGAAAGGTACATATTTATGTTGTTATTAAAACATTAATATTTAAATATAACATTAATTAAAAATTTGTACTAGTATTAATATATATATATATTATATATATATATATATATTATATATATATAATATATATATATATATATATATATATATGTACAAAATCCTATATATTCAATCTTCCATATCCTTCTATAAATTTCTATAGTTAAGTAAACAATTTAGTACTATTATTAAAGAGTTTTTTATAATTATGAATGTTAAATATATTATATTTTCTAATTTTGTAATTGCTTTAAACTTCAGAAAATATACATTCTTTTGTAATTTTGTTAATCGTGATTTTATCAATACTTTTTGACATCCACCTATATCGAATAGATTTAACATTTATAAAACATGTTGGGTCTTTTTTATTAAGAGACCATGTTTTCTTTAAACATTTATTATATCTTTCGCTCTCTTTTTCATGTTGCCTTTTTTGTGATTTGGACCATGCAACCTTTACCATACTGTTTTTGTGATAATTTCAAGTGTGTTGATAATTTAACTCATCCAAATAGGTTGATTATATGACACATCTAAAGTAATGAAGGTGATCATTAGTTTTTTAAAATTCTTAAAACAATTAAAGTATTATTTAGGTTTTGGTTTCTTTGTTTAACATGCACTTCCACATCATTATTGGCTTTTATGTCGTCTGCGCTCATTGATGTCATTTCAATCTCCTCTCACCACCTCGTTTAAGCCAAAAAGGTGTTGTAATTCTGTACTTGTGACAATAGACCCTTTTAATTCTCAAATAACAATCTCCTAATAGTCGACCACATACTTATATAGTTCTCAGTAACTAGTTGCTTTATTATAATTCTTTCACATTGATTTTTGAATCCATGTCACATATTTTTTGATGCCATCAATAATAAGCTCTTGTTCTTGAGTTGGGTAGTAGTTGTCCTTCTAGGAGAAGTAGTTTTCCATCCCTTACAATTTTGAAGAGCATTAAACCCTCTTTCAATAACCATTCATGTTTTGGTAGCCGTAACTTGTATTGCATAATAAGTATACCATCTCTTACAAAGAAAAAGAATTGTAGTGGCACAAGGTGACCAATTAAAGAATCATTTTCCTTTTTTATATACTCCTTGAAAAACTTTTTGAAGTTTGGCACCTCAGTCACAAGTAAAGCACAATTTTTTTTGGAAATGTGATTTTCAAAAAGATCCATCATATGTGGTAAGGTGAATGCACTTGTCCTTTTTGTAAAGTTGGAGATGTTGCTGAAGAATGCATTAATATCTTCATGAGTGTGACTAACCATAAATAAATTGAGTGTGATTGTCTCAAACACACTTTTAGTAACAAGCATTAACAAGTATGCTAGTACATATCTAGAAAATAAAAGTAAGTATGAACTTGAGAAACCCTTAATTTACCTATTTTTTTCTTGCCTACACAATTATCCATCTGTAAAAGCAAATGACAATAAAGCTTATTTGATGTTCAAGACACATGTACACTATGTGAGCTATATCCCTCCACTGAACCAGAACTCTCAATAGGGCCATCTATTTCTTGTGCAGGTTACTAATAATGCCTCTTATATTCCCAAGTAGCCTCAAGTGTAGACATATTTATGAGAGCATTATGTAAAGGCTGAAGGTGTTATTTTTTCACTATGAGATCACACATAGGACTTGTTTGTGAGCGGGCTTCAAGGTTTTTAAAACACATGGCCAACGACCCAATAATGAAATTGGAGTCATTAGACCAATGTGAAAGTGAAAAGTGTCCATATGATTCACAACCGTGTCTATGTGTCAGCACACATGTCAATAAAATCGGAAGTTTTTAACATTTTCAAAGCACTTTGGTGTTACAATGAGTTTTGGAATGTTGGTCTTTGATTGATCTATCTTGTCGTGGATTAAGCACATGTATTTTGACAGGTGTGACACAAAAAGCATGTGGTGTGCATAGTATTGAGATCGGCAAGTTTTGTTGTGCAATCATGTGGGCCTTTTGAATGACAGTGATCTTCACCAAGGTTTTTACACAGGTCTCTGCAGCCTTCAATGATGTACAAGTGTCACACTTGAAAAGCTAGAGTGTTTTGCAATCTCCACGTCCTTAAAATGAGTATTTCATATGTTGTTAAAGGTACCAATGTAGATTGTTTGGAGCCCCATCAAACTGAAACACTTGTTCACATGTTCACACAGCTTCAATTGAGTGTAAATTGAAGGCAAAACCTTGAGATTTTTTTTTACCCTGCATTTGTGGTACAACATTTGTGAAGCATCTTGTTTGCATTTGTTTCCACAAAAGTCTTGAGTATCTCTATGGCTACCATAATGTGAGAGTAGGTTTTGACCAAGTGAGAGTTCCCATGTACTGAGGTGCATGCTTCATCTAGTCACTCATCCCTTAGGAGGTAGAACGTGGTCTTTGGGATCCCATATATAGTGAACCAAGCTTTGAAGTAGATGGCCACCTTAGTAAATGCCATGGATGTACTTTGATAACCTGTGTCCAAGGCCATTCCAACAATACACCCAGTTAGTGCAACATACAAACTCATGCCTTTGCTTTTGGGTGAGCATAAAAAGGCATGTCTACATTGGGTAATTTTATTCTGGTTTGGCATCTGACAACACTTCTTCTTGCCACAGTTAATTACGAAAATGCTAACAACACTTGTCAAAGATGTGAGATCCATCTTGACCCTCTTGCCAGAACTTGCAGGGGTAGATTTGTAGCCCATGAATTGCCTTTTTTTTTATTATAAGACTAATGCAAGGAACCTCTTCAAATATGAGTTGTACTTCCGGGTTGTTATTATTGAAATCCAACCCTAGATATGTTGAACCATCTCACTGTTTTAATTCAGATGTTTGCCATCTCACAAGGGATCCATGATACAATATGCCATTAGGTGAAACCTTTATCACAACTACACCCACGAAGTAGGCCCTTAGTTTTCTTTTAATACGGCTTCCATTGAATTTATAACTGTGATGATGCCCTTCCCAACCTCGATATCATGAAAAAGATAATCACCTCATCCATCATAGTAGGCAAGCCATCCTTTTATGAACTCATACTAATATTTGTTTGTGACTTTGTATTCTTTGTGTCAGCCTTGACTTCATTCACATTCCATAATACAGGAGAACTCTCCATTCTAGGAACTTCAACATGCTTACAAATGGTGTTCACCCATACGTACACAAAAGATCCTTAGGCAATATTGTGACATGACGCATTATCATCTCGAACTTCCACAGTTCTAGGGCCAACTATCTCGTTATTCTGAAGAAGATATACTTTATCTCTAGTATTAAATATATTGTCCTGCACATAAATAATTGTGTCATTTATAATATTTATTTATGCAATATGTAATAAAATTTGAATCAAGGGTGCTTAATATATATGCTTGTGCAATAATATATAATTATGTATAAGTATAGATTCTCATGCTTGATTAATATAACCCCTTCTCCACTTATTAAAATGGTAGACGTGATTAATCCCGCCACAATTCTCTCTGACTGGGAAGAGGTGGCGGGATTAATCTCATTAATGCTTCCTCGCCTCCTAGAATTAGTGGCAGGATTAATCCTACCCATCATTTAAGAGGCAGGGAAGAGGTGGCAGGATTTATCTCACCAATGCTTCCTCGCCTCCTAGAATTGGGGGTGGATTAATCTCGCCCATCATTTAAGAGACAAAAATGCATTGGTGGGGTTAATTCACCTCCTAAAATGTTGGGCGTGATTACATATTGGCTTGTTGTAATGTGCAATTTGGAGGGTTTAGGATCCATTAGGATTGCACTAGAATCTTTTAAGAATTTATCTCGTTCATATATCCCCTTTAATTATAATTTTTAGTTAGCCAAGATTTCAGAGAGATTTCAATGAGGTGGCAGGATTAATTTTGCCAATGTCTTTTTGCCTCCTAAATTGGTTAGCAAGATAAATCCCGCCCACAACTCTTTAAAATAGGGAAGGGGTGGCGGGATTACTCTCGTCACCCCTTCTCCGCCTTCTAGAATGATGGACAGGATTAATCCCACCCATAACTCTTTAAAATTAATTTCGCTAGCTCTTCATCATTTCAAAGAGTTGTAGATGAGATTAATCTCACTACCCTTTCTAAGAGGCGGAAAAGCATTGGCCGAATTAATCCTGCCACCCCTTCCTTGTTTTAAAAAGTTGTGGGCTAAATTAATCCTGTGAACCATTCTAGAAGGCGAGAGAGGAATGATCGGATTAATCCTGTCACCCTATTAAAACTCTTTAAGATCTCGGCTAACCAAGAATTTTAAGTAAAGGGGATGTGTAAACAAGATAAATTCCTAATAGATTATAATGCAATCCTAATGGATTCCTAAACCCTAAATTCTAATTTTAAGTAATAAGGTAAGAGAGTGAATCTTTATAAATATTTTAAATTTGTTTATAATAATTGCTTATAAACAACACATAGGGTGTTGTGCTTTTCTATAAACAATAGCACCCTCCTGAGGTGATCACTATCAAGGAAAGAGGAAATCTAAAGAGAGAAAATTATAAAAATGAATAAACCCTTCTGAAAAAAGAATCAAATCTGGATTTGATAAGAAATTAAAAGCATTTTCAAATTTACATGTTAAACTGATAATACTTATGTCAGAATTTTAAATTTTTGATAAGAAAATAAAATTTAAGATGAATTGACATAAATAACCAACTCTTTGACATATATATTTTAATTCCAATGACTTTTATAAATTGCATTTAATGTATTTAACATTAGCAAGTGATTCAAGCTGTTTAATTATACGAAATTTAATAATTATTCTACATTCTTATTATTCTAGTATATATTATAAATATATATTTATACAATAAATAAAATGATATATTCATTTAAATGATGTATCATTTAAAATATGTTCATTTTGTGTATATTAATATTATTTTCTTAATTATTCAAGTAATTATTTTACATTTGTTTATACTAATGGGATTTTCTCAATTATTTTCTTATTATTTCAAGAATATTTCAATATTAAACCTTATTATCAATATTAAATTAATATATATTATTAAAACTATATATAACTATATATTAGACAAAATGATATTATTATGTATAATTTAAAATTTGTTCATAGTGTGTATATTAATATTATTTTCACTTTAATTCAATGTTTCTTTAGCACACATATAAATGTTTGACGATGGTTTGACCACTGTCAAACCGCCAGCTGGCACGAACGAGCGACGGGACGGAGCAACCAAACGGTGAAGGTAAAACATGTATGAATTGATGGCAATAGCTATCAGGTGGCCCTTAACTAGGCGTAGATCCAATCGTTTGTATCAACAACCAAGGTACTCATGACAGCATGCGTATGGGAGGCACATAAATGCTACAAGCAGGACTCTGTCACAGGGTGGTAGACCAGTGAGAGGGTGCCACCTATACTTAGGATCTAGCACTAGTCGACCCACTATATAAGCAGGGAGGCTAGTGATCCTTCTAGTCCATTTTTTGTCTTGTATCTTGCTCCACCTTTTTGGGGCATCTTTGTACTCAGGCAGGCAATATATACATATATACATGTTCCTTCTGTTCACCACCTCTTCGACTACTCACCTCTCGCTCCGCTCCTAGACCAAGAACGTACTCAGGTAATAAGCAACAGCATTTGTTCTAGGAGAACTCTTCCACACCTGTACACGGACCCTTGCGGCGTTCAGGTAGAGGCCATCTCAGCACCTTCCAGTACTCTCGAGGTAAGGCCGGCTCATTGGTGCGGACCCCCGGGATTAGATGTTATCCACAACATCCTGGTGACCATCAAGACCTCATAGTAAACACCACATCTAGCTTGCGGAGTCCCCGACAACCAATAAACACAATAAAAATTTACATATACATCCACACGCATTATAAGCACACATACATACACATACACACACACATACACATGTCGATGAGTGGATCAAGATGTAAATAAATGTTCAAGGGTCTAACATCTAGCTTTGTGTTTAGGATTTAGGGTTTAAACCCTAAACCAAGCATTTATCGTTAACACTGGGACTTACATATCCACACACAAAAATTACAAAGTATTTTAGATTCAACACTTGTGTTAAAAATATCCAATTGTGGGGCTTAGTGTTTAAGGTTTAAACCCTAAACTCATAAAGACACATATGCACATACATATGAGTGGATCATGATATAAATAATTTAGGGGTCTAGCATCTAGCTTTGTGTTTAGGATTTATGGTTTAAACCCCAAACCAAACATTTATCTTTACACGCTGGGGCTTATAAGGTTTAAGGTTTAGGCATTATGGCAAATGATGCAACTCCTTTGGTTATCACAGACTTAATTGAGGATCCAACAAAATCTAAGGTATTTATCCCTCGTTATATGCATATTCCTTGGTTATCACAAGTTTAATTAAAGATCCAATAAAATTCAAAATATTTATCCCTCATTAGATGCATCTCCCTTGGTTATCACGGCCTTAATTAACAAAATCCAAGGTATTTGGTCCCTCGTTAGATGCATCTTTCTTGGTTATTATGAACTTAATTAATGATCCAACAAAATCCAAGGTATTTATCCCTTGTTAACTTCAAATTTAAACTTACATTAGTTAAAGAGAGTACTCACAAGGAATGAAGCCCTAATAGATTCTTTATGGATGCACGAGGCTAATATTTCACAAAATATTTATAGACTTAACACACATTGTTAAAAACATTCATATATCTATGTTTAAGGTTTATAGTAAATTTATATTAAATAATTAAAAAAATGTGCATGGATTTAATTTCTATGTCTTAGGTATATTATTTACCTTGTTAATGTGTGATCCATGTTTGAACTAAAAGCTTTTTTAATCCTTGAGAACTTATTTTCTATACAAATATAAACGAAATATACAAAAATACCTTATGTTATACTCATTTACAACTATTTGTCACTTTATTAATAAATTATTAATTCTTCTTCGTTGTTACCTTCGAAGTGAGGCGAATAAGGTTTTAGCCGCTTGGAAGATCGTTCAACATTTTTTGTTATTTATATTGATGTTTCTATAGTCAATGGAGTAATTGAATGTTTTATACTCCTTGAGATAACTTTCAGTGTAATATTTAGTTCAAAATCATTCTCAGACTCTGACATTAAACCAGATTCCTCCTTAGAGCTATCACACTTCTTGGGAGGGAACTTTCACAAATCTTTTTCAACGGTAAATACACATGTATCTCGAAGGTAACACTTCTTCAAGACGGATCCCCTAGTGCAGTAATAAAAAAACCCATGCATCATTGTGAGGACCCCTAATTAAGTTGACAATGCTTCGTGCAACCTGACTTTTAATGATTGAATAATGTATATTACCAAATACATCCCTCTCAACTATTGGTGTATCAGATAGAGGTTCAAGTCCATTGGAGTGAAAACAAATGCATGACCACTCACTTGGAAATTTGAAATTGTTTGGTGCATTCTTAACAACCAAGTGAACAACCGTATCAATACACATAGAATCAGCATTGTTCATATAAAATCCAGTCCAACAATGTTTGTTCTTCTTAGCGAAGACGGAGGCAAAGGTATTGGTGACATAAGCAAAAATCAAGAAATAAATACATATGCACATTGTAACTAAAGTGGGCAGGATACGTGAAAATGGAATAAATTACTAATTAATACTTAAGTTTTAATTATTAATTAATTATTTAATTAATATGTAATTAAGTCTTAAATATTAATTAATTAATAAATTAATCCTTGAATAACCTTACTTAGTAAGGAATATTCCTAAAATATCTTAGAATATTCATATTATTCTAAAAATAATTTACAATAATTAAGAAATACTATCAAACATAATTACAAATGAAATCATTTTCTTATTAACATGTTAATTTTTTTATAAATACTTTCTTCCTATCATACAGAGAAATCTTCTCATTTTGTTTAAATCATCTCTCTGGATTAATCGAATCATTTTGATCAATATTTTGATGTTGTTATCACCACCTAACACTCTCACGAATGCAATTGGGAGTTGCCATCCTTGTTAATACATAAGATGTGATAAGAGAAGGTCTGCATAAAGGTTCATCTAAAAACTGACGTTCCTTAAGAATAATATTATAAAGCCCCGGTTGCTATTCTTCATTTTATAAAATTCAAAATCACGAGAAAGAAAAGCTTTAGGAAATGTTTAATACGTTGGATACTGTTCAAAAAAGTTTTTGAGATTCTTTTTTTTGAGGCACGTATCCAAGTAGTTCACTAGCTCATTCATGATATCGGTATTAGAATATGGGTCAAAAGTGATTGGATGAATACAAGCAATGTTTTAGTTGAGCATAGCCTTCTGAGGAGAGTTGTCTACCACTAACATCTGTGCGTTCTTCATTATCCTTAAGTGACTGATTTCCCCATGAGTCCCAATTATTCTTTCATTCATGAAGAAGTATGGCTTGCTTTCTTTTTTTATATTGTAAAATTCGAAAG
Source organism: Selaginella tamariscina (assembly GCA_003024785.1). Classification (NCBI taxonomy): domain Eukaryota; kingdom Viridiplantae; phylum Streptophyta; class Lycopodiopsida; order Selaginellales; family Selaginellaceae; genus Selaginella; species Selaginella tamariscina. The sequence continues at coordinate 1,073,607 of PUQB01000016.1, forward strand.
GATTATAAATATATTCGTTGGTAAAAAATCCAATCTTTACAAATCACCTCTTCTGCAACACTACAATGTTTCTTAAGCAATTTAACAGCGGTGTTAAGTTGTGAATCTGCATGCATGACCATACATGACCAAATACTCACAACCAAATTCTCTTTCTTCATGAGATTGAGGTTGGGAGAGACATCATCACAGCTATAAATCCAATGGAAGCAGTGTCAGAAGAGAATTAGGGTCCGTTGGATTTCAATAATAACAACCCGGAAGAACAACTCATATTTGAAGAGGTTCCTTGCATTGGTCCTATTGTAAGAAAAAGGCGATTCATGGGTTGCAGATCTTCCCCTGCAAGTTTCACAAGAGGGTGAAGATGGATCCTACATCTTTGAAAGTGTTACGAGCATTTCCACGATTGAACTACTGCAAGAAGAAGTGTTGTCAGATGGCAGACCGGAATGAAATTACCCAATGTAGACATGTCTTTCGTATACGCTCACCCAAAAGCAAAGGCATGAGTTTGTATATGCTGCACTAACTGGGTGTATTGATGGAATGGCCTCGGACACAGGTTATCAGAGTACATCCATGGTATTTAATAAGGTGGCCATCTGCTTCAAAGCTTGGTACAGTATATACGGGATCCCAAAGACCACGTTCTACCGTCGGAGGGATGAGTGGCTAGATGGAGCGCGAACCTCAGTACATGGGAACACTGCTTGGTCAAAACCCGCTCTCACATTATGGCAGCCATAGAGATACTCAAGGCTTTTGTGGAAGCAAATGCAGACAGGATGCCTCACAAATGCCGAACCACAAATGCAGGGGTCAGGGAAAATCTCAAGGTTTTGCCTTCAATCTACACTCAATTGAAGCTGTGTGAACATGTGAACAAGTGCCTCAGTTTGATGGGGCTCCAAGCAATCTGCACTGGTACCTTCAACAACATATGGAATACTCATTTTAAGGATGTGGAGATTGCAAAACACTCTAGCTTTTCCAAGTGTGACACTTGTACATCATTGAAGGCTGCAGAGGCTTGTGCAAAAACCTTGGTGGAGATCACTGCCATTCAAAGAAGATGGAGGCCCACATGATTGCACAACAAACTTGCCGGTCTCAGTACTATGCACACCGCATGCTTTCTGTGTCACGCCCATCAGAGTACCTGTGCTTGATCCATGACAAGATGGATCATTCAAAGACCAGCATTCCAAAGCTCTTGCAACACCAAAGTGCCTTGGAAATGTCATGAAACTTCCGATTTCATTGACAGGTGTGCTAACACATGGACACGGTTGTGAGTCATATGGACACTTTTCACTTCCACATTGGTCTAGCGACTCCAATTTCACTATTGGGTCGTTGCCATGTGTTTCAGAAACCTTGAAGCCCACTCACAGACAAGTCCTATCAGTGATCTCAAAGTGAAGAAACAACACCTTCAACCTTTACATAATGCTCTCATGAACACGTCTGCACTTGAGGCTACTTGGGAATATGAGAGGCATTGTCAGCAACCTGCACAAAAAACAGATGGCCCTGTTGAGAGTTCAGGTTCAGTGGAGGGATCTAGCTCAAATAGTGTACATGTGTCCTCAACATCAAATAAGCTTCCTCGTCATTTGCTTTTACAGATGGATAATTGTGCAGGCGAGAACAAAAATAGGTAAATCATTTTACTTAAGGGTTTCTCAAGCTCATACTTACTTTTATTTTCTAGATATGTGCTAGCATACTTGTCAATGCTTGTTGCCAAAGGTGTGTTTGAAACAATCACGCTCAGTTTTTATGGTTGGTCACACTCATGAAGATATTGATGCGTTCTTCAGCAAGGTCTCCAACTCTACAAAAAGGACAAGTGCACTTACCTTACCGCATATGATGAATCTTTTTGAAAAACTGCATCTCCAAAAAAAGTTGTGCTTTGCTTGTGACTGAGGTGCCAGACTTCAAAAAATTTCTCGAGTATATAAAGAGGGAGTGATTCTTAGTTGGTCACCTTGTGCCGCTACAATTCTTTTTCTCCATACGAGATGGTATACCTATTATGCAGTACAAGTTACGGCCATCAGAGCATGAGTGGTTACCGAAAGAGGGTTAATGCTCTTCAAAAGTGGAGATGGAAAGCCACTTTCCCAGAAGGACAACCAGACCCTATTCCATTGAGTGCCCAGCTCAAGGAACAAAAGAGGTTATTATTGATGGCATCAAAAAATATGTGGCATGGGTTCAAAAATCGATGCCAAAGAATTCTGATAAGGCAACTGGTTACTCAGAACTATATAAGCATGTGGTCGACTATTGGGAGACTGTTGTTCGAGAGTTGGAAGGCCTACTGTCACAAGTACAGAATTGCAACACCCTTTTTGGCCTAAAACAAGGTGGCGAGAGGAGATTGAAATGACATCACTGAGCACAGACGACATAGAAGCCAGTAGTGATGTGGAAGTGCAAACCCCACACTTTGTTGGACAAAGGAACCAAAAACCTAAAGCATACTTTGATTGCTGCCAGGATCTTCAAAAACTAATGATGGTTCTCATTACTCCAGATGCGTCATATAATCACCTATTTGGATGGGTCAAATTATCGACACACCTGAAGTAATCACAAAAAATAGTATTGTTAAGGTTGCATGGTTCAAACCAAAAAAAGGCGACACGAGAAGGAGAGCGAAAGATATAATGGATGCCTAGAGAAAACATGGTCTCCCAATAAAAAGACCCAGCATGTTTTATAAATGTTAAATCCATTCGATATGGGTGGATGTCAAGAAGTTGATAAAGTACGATTAACAAAACTGCAAGGGAATGTATGTTTTCTGAAGCTTAAAGCAATTACAAAATTATAAAATATCATATATTTAATATTCATAATTATTATAAACTCTTTAATAATAGTACCAAATTGTTTACTTAACTATATAAATTTAAAAAACGATATGGAAGATTGACTATATTATTATAGGATTTTATATATATATATTATTACTACTACAAATTTTTAATTAATAATGTTATATTTAAATATTAATATTTTAATAACAACATCAATATTTATATAATGTACCTCTTATGCTCTTCCTTAATTGTTATATTAGGCAATATATTATATAATTTAATACTTTCTACTTTTATAATGTTATTAATTTTTGTTCAATGAATGTTATAATTTATTAAAGGGTGAATACAAAATAGATATTCTAAAGAATATTCTTTTCAAACATATATTCTAAAGAATATTCCTTTAATATTAGAAAATGCTAATTAAATAGCTAAAATTGCTAATTATTAGGAAATGGGACTATAGCCATGCCCATTTTAGTTACAACTTGCATACATAAAAACGTAGGTATCAACTAAGTGTGCAAAAATTAAATAATAAATACCTTATTTGTACATGCTTGCACGACTAAGCTTACCAAATCTTCTAATGCCTTATTTGAAGAAGGATTTTTTGACACCCGCCGATTCATCACAGACATTTGAAATGGTTTCCTACAGGCAGTGACGTTACCTCATAAAGTCTCCGAATCTAACAACAAACATCTGTGGGGCTTGTCATGATTCATAGTGTCCTCCTTTATAAGGTTCAACTCGGTTCTCCGCTACTAAAAGACTGCCATAAGAGAAGGCGTCATTGCGATGTTTTCCTTTTTGGCATTGGCATACAATAAATTCTTGCCAAGATCTTTTGATTGGTTCACCTATTGAACATGCATATCATTGTTTGTCACATGCAGATATTTGCTAACCTCCTCGTATGTTGAAGCCGAGATCCAATCCAGTTTCTAACAATGTATTCCCAACCACTCCTTAAAGTGTCTGATCATCTTCAAGTCCATTGCCTTGAAATGAAAAGGAGAGGTGGGGCTACTGTTGTTAATCTGTAGTTTGTCATCTAGCCACCAAATTAATTAACACATCCATCTCCTGCACTGTTGTTTCGTTCAAAGGCTTCAACCATGTGAACTTGAAGTCATTGTCTATATCATTTGTAGCTTGAATAGACTTAGCCTTGGGAGTTTTTTTACAGACTTTTCCAAGGGCTCCCCTTCACTTAGTCTACTTCTTTTTTAGTGTTCCTTCCGTAAATGATTTCATGATCCCCACCCATTTGGTGATTATCCTTGGGACAAGAAATCAACATCATCAGGAAGGATGTTTCCTTCCCGCACACCTGAGCAAAATTAACTGATGCAATTTCTTTGGCTCTCCACATATGAAAAAAGTAATAGATTAATATACTAGCGAGATAAATCCCACAAAAACAATTTCCTTACCTAGTATTTCACACTTTGTTCTCTCCATGTAGTAGCTCTTTGCGGTGCCCAAGAGTTTCTCACATGAATCGCGTGTGTTTGAACTTCTCCATATTTTGCTGTTGTAATGGTTGGTGTCAGCAACATTCCATTCCACCGATAGCTTATGGTACTGCTCGGTTGTGAAATTTAGCTTAGCTAAAAATGTTGATCTTTTTGTTAGCTTCTCATTAGTACACTTGGAAAGTTTTGTTGCCATTTTTTCTTTATTGTGTTATTGAGAAGTCATTAGGCTGCCATTATCGTTTTGGCCATTAATAATGTAGTTCCTTATTGATTTTTTATTCTCCATCTGGATCTTCATGATTTGTTCTGGTGTTGCCACCCACACTATTTTAGTGCCTTTCTTTCTTTCATAGTATATGCACAAAACAATATTATGTGGAACGGTGTAAAAATTGTCGTCCTTCATCTTCTTTATGAGCTCATCTACATGTTCCTGGTTGAATGGCTTATAATTGACGTTGGAATAAATGCTACAATACTTAACCTTACACTTGTAAATCCTATCATCTAACATTATTCCTTGTGGCTTATTGTAGCATGAGATGCCACTGGTGCAGCAAATAAAATGACAAATGACTTTTTTTTGCGGTCAGAACCAACATGTGTGATCCCTGATTGCAACTGTTCTAGTATTCTTGGCACACTCTTTTAGCTTTCGAAGATTCCTAAGCAAATTAAACGTGATTTGCAAAGAACATGGGACCGAACCACCCTCTCAATCTCCCTAATAATGTCGATGTGTTCTTCTTCAATAAGAGTTGGGAAAATTGCTTTACTTGTGGATGTTCTCTATTGTGAAGCAATATTTGTTGCAGATACACATACTCGATAAGTATTGAGATCCTCGAAATAGAGGATCCCCTCCATAGATGGGCTTTCATTTAGTTGAAGAAGAACTTCATGATCAACATCATTAGTGAACACATGAATGTCGTAATCCACAAGCCGACAAAACCACTTGAGGTTTTTGTTTGTATCTAGCCTCCTCCAGATTTAAGAATGTGACATTATATGGAACAAGGTATATATTCAAGCATGCCCAATCTCGATTCACGGCCTGCCCTCGGTGCTTGACTAGTGAATTTAGTTTCCATTATTTTGTTTGTCCATGCAATGTGACAAAGGTTAGTTTGGCAGTAACCATGGTTGATTCAATGTGCTTCTTGTTTATTTTGAAATATGGCCAAGTTAATTCCAAAATCCCCCGGCCCATCTCATCTCCTCCTCGTCTTTAATGTCACCTTAATTCCACATTTAAATACAAAAATGATAAGTTCTTCAAGCACATATCCGAATATAATCAATTTTGTTTTAATTCTTACTCATAATTTAATAATGACTCCATACTAATGGCTAAATTAATTTGTTTGATCAAACTATCTATCTGCACAATTTACACTATGAATGTAATTTATATAAAACACAAACACACTTATATAAACCCGAATATACAAATACATTATTAAAACTTTAAAGGGTTTATACATATTATTCTTTGAAGTGCTCATACTAATTAAATGGCGAGGAATTATAATATACAAACAAACATGTACTTATATAAATATTAATATACTGGTACATTCACATAAACCCTTCTTTTTTTCAAAGAAAAGTGGGCGGGGTTAAGTGCAAAAAAATGATATCATTTGGTTCCACAAATGTGAGCTTTTGACAGTTTTATATGGTTTATTGGCTTTTACTCAAAAATATTATAATAAGATTATAGAAGTAAATAAAAGGAAATAAAGAACTTATATATACTAATATACATATATATTTATAAAGGGTGGCGATTTATCCCGCCATCCTTCTTTGTCTCAAAGAGAAGTGGGCAGGATTAATCTCACCCATCATTTTAGAAGGCAGGTAAGGGGTGGCGGGATTAATCCCACCACCACTTCTTTACCTCTTAGAATTTGTGTTTTTGAGAGAGAAAAAATAGAAATTATAATATATAAATAGACATGTACATATAAATACATGTGTGTGTGGGAGATAAAGATAAAGGAGTTGTGGGCGGGATTAATCTCGCCACCCCTCCATGCCTAGTGAGTGAGATTAATCCCACCCACAACTCTCTCATATGGATAAGGGTGGTGAGATTAATCCCTCCACCCATGCCATGCTTGGTGGTCAAAATTAATCATGTTGAGACATAAAGGGTGGCGGGAATAATCTCGCCACCCTTTATGTCTTAAAGAATGGGGTGGGACATGGCATCAGTGGCAGGATTAATCCTGCCCACCACCCTTATCCATATAAGAGAGTTGTGGACGGGATTAATCACGTCCACAAGGTATGAAAGGGGTGATGGGATTAATCCCACCACCGTTTATGTCTCAAAGAGTGTGGGATGGGATTAATCCTGCCTGCTAAGCATAACATGAGTGGCGGGATTAATCTTGGCCATCCGCCATAAAAGGGTGACAAAGTTAATCCCGCACACTAGGCATGGATGTGGTAATGGAATTAATCTCATCACCCCTTTCTTTATCTCAAAGAGTTGTGGACGGGATTAATCCCACCCACTAAAAAGGGCATGGGTGGCAAGATTAATCCTGCCACCCCTTCCATGCTAGACACTATGGTGGGCGCCCACATAGCAGGGCATGGGTGGTGTGATTAATACCGCCACCTCTTTTATGTCGCAAACTATGGTGGGCGGGATTAATCCCACCCACTCGGCATGGAAGAGGTGGCAGGGTTAATTGCCACCCAAGCACGGAATGGGATACAAATACACACATACATATACAATAATTGTGTGTGTGATAAAGAGATAAAGAAATTACATATGTAAAAAAACACAAATACACATACATTCAATAGTGTGTTTGAGAAAGATATAAAGTAATTTCTAAGAGAGAGAGATAAATAAATAAAATTATGTGTGTGTGTGTGACAAAGATAGATAAATAAATAAAATTATACAGATACACACACACATATATATATATGTATAAGAAAATAAAACTATATAGATGCACACACACACACACACACATATATATATAGGAGTGTGCGTGTGTGTGCTAGAGATAGATAAATAATAAAATTATATAAATACATGCACATACATATATATGTATATACAGAAGTGTGCGTGTGTGTGCGAGAGATAGATAAATAAATTTTATTATATAGATATGCACACATATAAATGTATATTTATATACAGAAATAAATAAATTATCTATCGCATGTAGATATATATGTTTATGTATATACAGGAGTGTGTGTGTGTGTGAGAGAGAGATTTCACTTGTGCGAATGCGCCTTCAAACCCTATTGCACTGCTGCACCTTTTTGCACCTCCATGCCTTGTGAGAATGGATTTATTGATCTATTGCACCGCCACTTTTATATTCCATCGCTGTTGCGTCTTTCTCCTCTGCTACCTTAAAATCCTAAGAATATATCCTAAACTCTAAAAGGAAAAAAATATATATTAACCTTAAATGAATATTCTTTCATTTATTATCATAATCTTTAATTTGTGTGCATGTGTGGGTGTGTGGGTGTATCACATACACCCTAAAAATATAGATTATGCAAGGGTTTAACATATGTGTGTACAAACATATAATATACACATAGACATTATGTGAATGTGTCACTTCAATACATATGGATCTTGGTAATTATAAGGCTAATTAACTATCGTTTTATAGATGTAATAAAATAGTTGAGAACATGGATTTTCAGCAGTGGTATGAAGTAAGAGAGGGGTATGGCAAAAATTTCTTGTGCCTCATGTCAGAATGACAGAGTTCATGCATGAAATAGATAATAATGTAGCTCAAAACATCGTTATTATGAGGGCTGCAATTTCTGCATCACAATTTCTATTGCCTTTAGTTCTTGAATCACTTTCTCCGGTGCATGTAATATTTGAATCTTATAAGGATGATGTACAAGTAAATGATAAAGGAATTGGCAACAATATAGCGCCAAAAGATAAATGTGAAAAGGACCAAACAAATGAGTTGCAAAGCATTCAAGAGGCAATGTTACTCCTTGTTACTCATGGCCATATTGTGTTGTTAGATGTCAATGATGTTTTGTTTCATTGATAAAGGCATGAGGACAGAGAAAAAGAAATCAAACAAAGAGATTTCATTTGTTCTCATGGTAAATTTTGATATGATATTATTTTTCATTCGGGGTTGGACCGTCTCTTTCAAAAGCTTAAAGAGATTGGTGCACTTGTGAGGATTTGGTCATGCATGTAATTTCACAACTTGACGCTGCTGCTAAATTTGTTTAACAAACATTGTAGTGTTGCAGAATAGGTAATTCATAAAAATTAAATTTCTGACTAGCGAATATGTTATAAACCAGAAAGGAAAACAATCCATACTTCTTCAAGAATAAAAAATTAATTAAGCTTCATTGGGAGATCAATCAGTTAAAGATAATGAAGAATGCACATATCTTAATGGTATACGACTCTTCTTAAAAGGTTATGCTTAACCAAAACATTACTTGTATTCATCCAATCACTTTTGACCCATATTCTGATATTAATACCATAGATGAGTTAGTGAACTATTTGGATACGTGCCTCAAAAAGAAGAATCTTAAAAACTTTTATGAGCAATATCCACCATATAAAACACATACCCTGACGCTTTTCTTTCTTGTGATTTTAAATTTTATAAATTAAAGAAAAACAACTAGGCACTTTACAATATTGTTATTAAGGAACTTCAATTTTTAAATAAGCCTTTATGCACTCCTATTCTTATTACAAATTACATATTAACAAGGATAGTAACTCTTAATTGCATTCATGAGAGTGTTAAGTAGTAGTAACAATATAAAGATATTGACCAAAATGATTCGATTAATTCGAAGAGTAATGACTTAAACAAAATGAGGAGATTTCTCTATATGATTAAGGAGAAAATAATTACAAATAGATTAACAGGTTGATAAGAAAATGATTTCATTTGTAATTATGTTTGATAGTATTTTTTAATTATTGTAAAATATTTTTACAATGAAGAATAATATAAATATTCTAAGATGTTTTAGGAATATTCCTTACTTAGTAAGGTTAATAAAGAATTAATTTATTAATTAATTAATAATTAAGGCTTAACTATGTATTTATTAAATAATTATTTAATAATTAACTTAAGTATTAATTAGTAATTTATTTTATATTCCCATTTCATGTATTATGCCCATTTTAGTTACAACATGCATACTATGTCGACACTCTGGCATTGAGAGTTCTAGATAATATTAAACTTGACTAAGTTAATCTCATTCAACCTTAGCCTTTTGATTTATGAATTAAGTATTGATTGTTGGGTGTACATTGTAGGTAGGACAAACTAAGTATTTCTAGGGTTGTTAGATGTTGTTCTTATTTTGTGTGGCATCCTCTCACAACTATATTTGATAAGTCTTAGAATATTGTCTTTGCAACAACAACATTTGATCTAGTTTTGTTTAATCCTTCATTACCATGAATTCCAACATTAGCCCCTGCAAGGAATAGATTCATGTAAAATGTTCTTAAAGAAATGCTATGTATGTTGTACCACCCTTCATAACAAATCTTATAATGCCGCCAATGAAGCAAGAGTTCTTCTGAATCTCTTGACCTAGAGTGCCATAAATATATGATATTATTTCTTACTCAAAAACTCCTGACCAACTTTTCGAATGGCATCTTTATCAACGAACCAGCATTAGCTACATTTATAGAATGGCATCTTTATCAACGAACCAGCATTAGCTACATTTATAGAATGGCATCTTTATCAACGAACCAGCATTAGCTACATTTATAATTTTGCAATGCCACTTTGCAAGTGCTAACATCTAATAAAGCAGCTTCCTGTTTGGTTAAGTTTGTGCAGGGACTTTTGCTTAGTGTTGGACATTCTTTTCTTTTTAATGGAATGACATGTAATCTTGGAAGCACAATTCTCTTTTCAATGTTCGCCAATGTCAGACTTAACACAACTTTACATACGGCCCATCAAACTAGTCTTCCACTTGAATTAAAGTGTCTAATCGTGTGTGGATGTCAATGAAATAACAATGTTAGACCAATCAAGAATTTTATTTTCAATCAACTCATTTGAATTTGCAACTAACACAATCCCACTAGCAACTAATGCTGCATCCTTCCCTAGTAAATTGGCCTAAGTGCCCAACTATGTATTTATTTTTTCATTCACAATACGGGAATCGAAGTTATTATTCCCATTTCATTACTCTTGTAATGCATTGTTGTATCTATAAGTTATTATATGTCCATCATTATTAATGTCTAAATTGTAATACTTTACACTTTAAATGAGCAACTTATGTTTAAGGTTTTGGACAATGATGATTAAGTGAAAATAAATTAGCTAATTAACTACTTATTTTATCCCTCTTGTGGTAACATTCTCAAGCTTGTTTGTGGTAACATTCTCATGAACATCTTGAAGACATAGCACCTCTGTTCAAGATTGTCCATTTGACCAAGAAATAGATTACCATGTATGTATTCATAAGTGTATATAGACTTTAAATTTAAAATGGATTGAATACTTAATTTTTTAGAATCTTGGATCCAATGTTTAATCTTAACATTATGATCAGTATCATAACAAAAAAGAAATGGTGTAGTACCTTCATGTCATAATAGGTTAGAGAGAACAAATCAATTCACTAAACTGACTATCGTCTAGAAGAAAACCATTATGGAGAAGGATATTCATATCATGTTCCTTTTGAATCATTTTTCGAGTATACTTTGGGGTGGTGAACATACTCTTGTTGCACTATCCACAACTACATCCTTCATCTTTTTAAAAGATTTCCTAGTGACACCTTGATACAAAGGATGATCGTGCAATGCATGTATTTCTTTCAGACAAAGATGTATAATTTGCCAGCCATTTTTGTTTGTAGATTATGTTTGGTGCTATGGTGGTTCTTTCATGAGTTCACATTCCATCCCCAATGGCTTTTCATTAATTCAACTTTTTATAAGTGAGGTTTGCAAGCAAACCCCATAGTTAATGGAATTTTTGTTTCTATGGTCTCGAGGTAGCACACAAATTGTTGTCATGATGTGGTCTTTTATTTCTTTATGTTGTGACTCCAACTTATACTATTGGTTTATTGTTGGGGTTCGCTAGAAAACCCCAACAATATGATAAAACTTTTATTTCTTGGTGCCATTACTCAATCGCAATCACTGGTCACTAAGTGGTATTTTGATACTTCACATTTACTTTAGTGCTATCTTCAAGTTATTTAGTCTGGGGTTTGCCCACGAACACTGAGCATTTTTCATGACTAATTTCGTGTACACACATGTTAGGTCTTTCATGAAGTTAAATCATTTATTGTGTCTTGTGCTTGGGGTGTGTAATGCAATCTAAGTAAATTATTTTTATGTAGAAGTTTTAATAATGCTTTCATAGGTTGCTAAGAGGAAACACACAAATAAAAAGACAAAAAAAGAAGCTTTTGGTAATTCTCTTTATTGTACACTTTGGGGTAGGGATAGTATAACAAGTTTGGTTCTGTAACCAAGAGAAAGAAAACCTCACACCCCAAATCCATAGAGACAAAGGCACGTGATTGACCTGTCCGCGAAAGTAAAGTGGTAAATTTGTTAGAAGAGGAATGTAAAAAAACAAACAAATAAGGACCCTACTAGATTAAAAATTCTCTAACTTACCTCCCCTATCACCATTCAATTACACCATTACCTTAATGCTTTCACCCTTGATACCCATGCCTTCCCCTCATTTTGAACATGCACAACCCAACCATTCCTTACAAACTCCAAAGAAACCTATTGGCAACACCAACCAATAATGTGATAGCTAGCAAACAAATCCTCTTGGCCATAAGTCCAATTCCAAATAGGTGTGCATGTCATTCATAAACTTTTTCTGCTCACTGATGTATTTCAAAAACTTTCAAAAATCCTCTTAGAATATTCTAGAAATATTCTTATATATAGAATATTCCTTGCATGCTGATGATTTTCACATTTAACTTAAAAACAAACGAAAATCAAAAAGTAAATGTGAAAAACCCAAGTTATTTTCACTATTTTATAAAATAAAAGAAAATAAATAAAATGGCTAAAAAATCTCATTTTAACCTAATATACCCTTAAATTATCACGCATATCCTTTACCACGTGCATTGATTTAGGAAAATATAAATTAGCTGAAAAATAGGGTTCATTGTAAGCCATAGGAGGAGAGCGTCGTACATCGGTTGTCAAATAGTTTAATCAGTAGGTCTATTATATGTGAAGGGAAAATACATTTGTTATATGATAATTCAGTTGTTATATAAATAAACATCATTGTCCAAATTTAATGATTTTATTTTTCTTGGTGCAAGATAATTTAATAGTAGAAGAATTTTTACTGATGGAAGAAGGTAACGATGAACATGCTTTAGCAGAATCTATTTCTCAGTCAGCAGTGGGACATGTCAATGAACAGGTTTGTTAATTTTAAAGGAAAATATAATTAATTATCATCGTCTAAATGATGATATCATTTTTTTATAGGGTAATTTATCATTGGAAGATGGTAACAACGAACATGCTTCAATGGAATCTATTTCTCAAACAGAAAATGTTAACGAACGGGTTTGTTGGAAAATACATTTGCTATATAATAATTAAATATAAATTTTAATTGCTGTAATAATCATTATTGTCTAACTTTAATGGTATCATTTTTTGGCTCAGGATAATTTAACATTACTGGAACGTCCTTCAACGACGGAATCTACTTCTCAAGCATCTGTAGCGGAACGTGTTAATGAACAGGTTTGTTAAGTTACAAGGGAAATACATTTATCATAATTAGTATAAATTTAAATATTATAGAAACAATTATCATCATTCAAGTTTAATGATATTATTTTTTGTTCTTAGGGTAATTTATCATTGGTAGAGGTGGAAAGTAGCACCCAACAGGAAACTATACCTAATTTTTCTCATGAAAGGGTTTGTTAAGTATTAAGGAAAAATATTTATTAAATCTATATTATTATTATTATTCAACTTTAGTGATATCATATTTTGATGCAGGAAGAATTTATAGAATGGGAGAGGGGCAGGAAGAAGTTATACAATGGGGAGAGGCGCAGGAAGAAGTTATACAATGGGGAGAGGTACTAGAGGATCTACGTGCTTCAGGAGAATTTGCTTCTCAACCACCATGGCTTGTAAGTGTTAAGGGAAATTACATTTGTTATATATAATAAATAAATATAAATTTCAATTGTTGTAAAAATAATTATCATAGTCCAAATTTAATGCTATCGTTTTTTACATAGGCTATAACCCTCGATCAAGCTGTACGAATGTTGGAAGAGCTTATTAACATTGAAGAAGACATATCACCTGCTTCAGTACAATTTATTCATGCATTGCCTTATGTACCAGCGCCAGTCCCAAATGAAACACCGTGTGCTATATGTTTACAAGAGTTTGGAAATGGTCTAGTGCGGCAGATGCCATGCATGCATCTTTATCATGAAGATTGTATTCTTCGTTGGTTGCAACGGCACAGTACTTGTCCGATCTGTCGTTTTGAGTTTCAGTTCTAAACCTAATGATTAATTATCAATAATGAGTTTCATTTTTAAAGTTTTTATTTTTATTATTTAATATATAATCTTATTAAATGAAGTTCATTTTATTTACATAACCACTATTTGTTTCCACCGGCATCTAAACCCTCTCTCCACCAACCAATCCTTGCGATCGTCCCCACTAGCTGGTTGATCTCCTCTATGAATGGCAAATGCCAGCAGAGCCCTTAGTAAGGGGAAGGGGATGAGATACGCTTTTCTACCCGCCCCATAAGAATACACTTCAAATATTCACAACTATATATATATAAATTATTTACATACTATTCACATAAATCATAACACAACTACGTTAATATGAGTTAAGTATATCATTTGTACCAAACTTATTGGATTTACTCTATATATAATTAAATAAACATTTAAAAATGAAGTTTCGTAAATTGATTATCATGTTCTCTCTTTTAAAATGTAATTATAACTATATTAAGTGTTTAAATAATAAAATGTTGGTTGAATCTAACTTTCAGATATCATATTGAATAGACATTATATTTTCGTTTTAACAGTTTAAATTATAAATGTAACTTATAAGTTATAACAAGCTGAAAGTCCAGTAATATTAAATTAATCAGATTTATATAGTGAAAGTATTTAACTAGGAGTTATCATACATTTAACCATAGTTATACTTCAACGTTAACATTTGACTATTCCTTACCATAGTTAAAATCCTTGGCATTATCATATATTTAAATAATCATCACCATAGTTTCTATCATTTGACTATTCTTCGTCATAATAGAATTCCCATTGCTGTTAACATTAAATATTCCTCATCACTATTATTCTCATTTGCATACCAAGTACATTCATTATAATTGATCCACTGCTGTTAACATTTAAATATTCCTCGTCACTAATTATTATTGTCATTTGCATACCAAGTACATTCTTTATAATTGATTGTATTTTTGCAATAAAAACTATAAAGAATCTAGACAGAGTTAATAAAGATACTTATGAGTAGTTACATATATTAATATGTATATGAATACCAGGCCCACTACAACAGGTCTCAAAGCGTGGCGGATGCCGCCAGATGGTTTACGTGAGTTGCTCATGACTCTCGGAAGGAGGGAGTAGGAGACCTACCCTTGATTGCGCCGGTGTTCAGTTCCTTGAGACAATGTGGAGGACTCCTTGCGGGTGGTTGTGCAGGAACTTCTCGTGATGGACTACGCAGTGGTTGAGCTGCTGTTTGCATGAGCTCTGAATCTACACTTGGTACAGGTGCCTGACACAAACTAAAGACCCTTAGAAGACCATGTACAAAAATAGAGACCCTACAATACCACCCAACTTCCTTTGAGCTATCTCTAATCTCACTTTGCTCAACAAGGCATATACTTATATCCTTTTTTCTATTATAATACATGTGTCTTAAGAATATTCTAGCTCATACTTTTATGGGGAATATTTTTTAAATTGTTATACAGGTCCTAACAATCCTCTCATATAAACTTACTCAATTGTCATGTATCATTACCCTCTTTGTACATTTACAAAGAATTTATTCAAAACTCATTCCTCGTGATTACTCTTTTTAACTTGGATAACATTAAACATTGGGTGCATCTTAACTCCTTCATGTAACCGTAGTCAATATGCCTACCAATACACTTTAGAATCTTATAAAAACTTACAAGACAACTTATCATTGTGTACTTTCTGTAAAGCCATAATAATGTTCCACTTTACATGGCAATATCACTTTGACATATACATAATTTCTCACTTGGAAATCTTGGAAGCTTTGTGTTCATTAACAAATTTAATAACTCTAAATTCTTGTAAGTTCTTTTTACATAAATTTTAAATGTTTTCAAACTCAACACTTAAATATTTAATTTCCTCATCCATTTTGCCATGAGACTTGTTACTTGTTAACCTTAGTTCAAAAATTGTGGTTAACCCTCTCTATTTAATCATTTGTTTTGGGATGATCTCCACTACACAACTTAAATTTCATTAAATGTACTTAAAAAAGCCTCTCCAAGAGTTAGAAGTGAGCTTGGAATCATGATCACTTACAATATCATCTAGAAATTCATGGATAGGAAATACATGTTGTAAATACTTTGTAGCTAGCTTTGATGCATTCACATTCTTCATTAAGGAAATAAACTTAACAAAATTTGTTAACATGTATATAATGATTCACACCTTCTCATTCTTCCTCTGTATCCTTGGTAAATGAATGATAAAGTCCATAGAGATACTGCTCCATCGTTTGTATGGAGGCAATGATATTGATACTAATAGCCCATTTGGTTTTTCTTTACTTGCTGGTAGTTCTATAGTATTTTATGATATCTGCTTTCATATTCCTCCAATAGAACCTCCTTTATTAACTCATATGTTTTCTCTCCCAATCCAGGCGATCATGATGGAGATATAGTACATGGTTGATAAAATGGTCCATATAAGGAAGATATACACAGCCATTTGTAGCGAAAGAACTCCATCATGAAATGAGAATGGTGGCTCTAATTATCCTCTATGGTGCTTGAGCATGTTAAAGTGCTTCGCTAAACTCAATGACCATCTTTGTCAATGTAATACATAATTGTGTTTGAAATTCTCCAACCACTGTGACTCACAAAGCATTTACCACCACGTTAGCCTTACTTGCATGATGCTCAATAAAAATTCACTGAACTCCATGAGTTTAACCATCCAATAAGCTTGTCGAGAATTTATTTCTTTTTGTGTAAACATATACATCAAAGGCTTGTGATATATAAACATTTTGAAACTTGCACTATAAAGATAATGTCTTTAAACTCATAATGTATTAACAAGATAGTATTGTTGCTATGCAAGACTCTCATAAGTAATAGGCCTCCTCTCTTGCATAATAACTACTCCAATAGCCACTTCATTTGCATCACACAGTACCTTATAAGGCTTAAAGGGATTTGTAATACATAAAATTGGTGCATGTACCAAGGCTTTTTTCAAAACTTGGAAACTACTCTCTTTTTAAGCACTCCATGTAAAGAGAACATCTTTCTTTAATAATGTAGTTAATGGATAAGCTTTCTTAGTATAATCTTTAACAAATTGGTGATAATAATCAACCATGCCCAAGAAACTTTGTAACTTTTGTACATTAATAAGAACTGGACATTGCTTCACTACTGCCACCTTTTTATGAATCAATTTTAACTCCACTTAGCATCATAATGTGACCCAAATACTCCACTTCGCACTGAGAAAATACAAATTTTGCTCTTTTTTGCACAGAGCTTGTTCTCTAGTAACAACTAAAGAACTCTCCACAAATGCTTCACATGCTCCCTTATATTTTGACTGTAAATAAGAATATCGTCGAGGAAGATCTTCAAAAAGTCATGCAAGTAGCCTCCAAACACCTCAGTCATCAACCAAGTGAGTGTAATTAGGGCATGTATTAAGTCAAATTGCATAATTGTGAACTTGAAATGCTCAAAGATAATCACTCCTCCTTCATAGCAATCACTGCACAAATCTATCTTGGTGAACACTCTTGCTCCACCAAAATGATCCATGATAGTATCCACACATGGCATGGGAATCATGTCCTTAACTATTTGCTTGTTTAAAGCTTTATAGTATATACACATCCTCATGGTGCCATCTTTCTTCCTCACGAGCAATATTGGTGTGCCAAATAGAAATTTGCTTGATTGTACGAAACCATATTTCAATAGCTATATCACTTATCTCTTAACTTCTTGCTTCTCAACATGGCTCAATTAAAATAATTTACAATAAATGGCTTTCGTACTCAGTTCTAACACAATCTCATGCTATATACCTCTTGTAGGTGGTAAGCCATGAGGTAGTTTGGGACAGAAGAGGCTAGCAAACTCCTCAAGTACAACTTGCACAACAACTTCACTCGAGGTGACATTAGAAGAATTTAACTCTCGTGTATATATCAGAAAAACTTGATTTTCTCTTATTATGGAGATATTTCTTTAAAGACACACTAGAAAGATACTTGTTTAGAGACTCAAGCTTTGTTCTAAATCAAGTGTTTTTCACTCCACTGTATATAAGCTTCACTTGCTTGATGCTCCACTTGATGCTCTACTTGATGTCACAATCCATCCAATTGTAACTAAACATTCTAGTTCTGTGTGATAGAAGTTGAGCTCTTAATCTTATATCACTCTAGCTTTATGTGATAGTAGTTGAGCCCTCAATCTCGTATTGAGGCACAATCTTCGTGCAGTTCCACCAACTGGGGTTTGGCAACCTTCAACTATAACTCTTCTACACAAGCATTCTAACTATGTGTGATAGTAAATGAGTCCTCAATCTTGTATTGCGGCATAGTCTTCATGCAGCTCCATGAGTTGGGTTTTGCCAACTTCCAGCTGTAGCTCCTTTACATAAGCATTCTAGCTCTGTGTGACAATAGCTAAGCTCTCAATTTCATATTAAGGCACAATCTTCATGAGCAAGTTGCACTCCTGCACTAGCTTTGTTGACACAAAGTTATTGCAACTCCTGTTATTCATAAGAATTTGCACTAGACACTCACCAAGTCATCCATTTATCACAATAGCACATGCATGGAGCTCTTCCCGTGTCATGCAGTCTACCTATCATGCAAAAACAAACAAAATTTATCTTGTGATGCTATCTCCAGCCAGCTCACAAATCAGCTCACAAATCACCTCCAAGGAGCCATTTACACTTTCAAAATCTTTCACCACATAGTACAATACCCTGGCTTGTCCATTCCTTGGTAACTGGTGAAGGTAGTTCACATGAGATGCAAATGAGCAAGACGGATAGACAAGTTGGGGACATGGTTAGGAGGATATTGTTACAAGAGAAAAACCAACCATCAAAGAGCTCCTAGAAGATATGAGGTACACTAAGTCACAAACAGTAGAGTACTTTCCTCTATGCAAACTATGAGTTACAAATTTTGCCAAGTTGGTCACAATTGTCAAGGCCCAAATGTACTCTGCATTCCTTTAGAATAGGCTGGAAAAAACCAACATGTTTTTGGTATGTCTATTCAAGATCAAAACAACAATTATGGAAGATATCAAGAGGGTTCCAACTTGGAAAGCAAATTGGCTAGCCTACAAAAATCACAATGTAAGTAAACATGTATGAATGTGCTTGGATACTTACTGGTTTATCTTTACGCAGACCATATGTAGCTTCTTGGATTCTCTTTGAGTATAGGCCCTAACAATCATTACTAGAACCCAGATGTGTATGTGTGAATTGTGTCTCAAGTGGTTTTCAATGGCCTTCTTTATCACAATATAATGATGATTAACATCCACAACATGAAAAACCTTTCTGACCATAAATTTTCAATCTTCATCAACAACAAGTGTTTCGTCGAAACATTGTGATTCCTTTACTCAAATGTCATCCCTAAGATTTCTTGACTTGCATGATGTGAAAAAATAACACACTTGGGAAGCATGATCATGCAATACCTAAAAGAAATGTAGCATTGGAGGTTTATAATGCCCTTAAGCTAAACCTAAAAGTGAAACCTAAAGACACCCCCTGGTATCAAATTCAATTTAACTTCATTTTGCGTGTCTAAATTGTGGTAAAGTCAAATTAATGATTCACATAAATCATTTAATAAATCATAAATAATTTTTCATCTTTATAGTTAAAATTAAACACAGAAAGGCAAACTTTCATGACTGATAATCTACACATGAATTGGAGAAGTTATTAAAAGCAAAAGACAAAAAATTACTTCAAACAATAGCGTCAAATTAAGGCAATTGATCCATATTGCAAATCCATGTCACATAGTTGAATGGGACACAACCCTAGCCTTGACCTGCACAAGTAAATGCACATTATAACTAAAATGGGCCCATTTCTTAATAATTAGCAATTTTAGCTATTTAATTAGCATTTTCTAATATTAAAGAATATTCTTTAGAATATTATGTTTGAAAAAGAATATTCTTTAGAATATTCTATTTTGTATTGACCCTTTAATAAATTATAGCATTCGACAAAAATTAATAACATTATAAAAGTAGAAGGTATTAATTATATAATATATTTATATAAATTAAGGAAAGAGCATAAGAGGTACATTATATAAATATTATGTTGTTATTAAAATATTAATATTTAAATATAACATTAATTAAAAATTTGTACTAGTAATAATAATATATATATACAAAATCCATATAGTCAATCTTCATATCTTTTTATAAATTTATATAGTTAAGTAAATAATTTGGTACTATTATTAAAGAGTTTATATAATTATGAATATTAAATATATGATATTTTATAATTTTGTAATTGCTTTAAGCTTCAGAAAACATACATTTTGCAGTTTTGTTAATATGTGACTTTATCAACGCTTCTTGACATACCCATATCGAATGGATTTAACATTTATAAAACATGCTGGGTCTTTTTGATTGGGAGACCATGTTTTCTTTAGGCATCCATTATATCTTTCGTTCTCCTTTCTGTTGCCTTTTTTTGGTTTGAACATGCAACCTTAACATACTGTTTTTTGTGATTACTTCAGGTGTGTCGATTTATCCAAATAGTTGTTATATGACACATCTGAGTAAGGACCATCATTAGTTTTGAAGATCCTTGCACAATCAAAGTATGCTTTAGGTTTTTGGTTCCTTTGTCCAACAAAGTGTGGGTTTGCACTTCCACATCACTACTGGCTTCTATGTCTCTGCTCATTGATGTCATTTCAATCTCCTCTCGCCACCTTGTTTTAGGCCAAAAAGGGTGTTGCAATTCTGTACTTGTGACAGTGCCCTTAACTCTCGAACAACATCTCCCAATAGTCACCACATGCTTATATAGTTCTGAGTAACCAGTTGCCTTATAGAATTCTTTGGCATCGATTTTTGAACCCATGCCATATATTTTTTGATGCCATCAATAATAACCTCTTGTTCCTTGAGCTGGGCACTCAATAATAGGGTTGGTTGTCCTTCTGGAGAAGTGGCTTTCCATCCTCTCCACTTTTGAAGAGCATTAAGCCCTCTTTCGTAACCACATGCTCTGATGGCCGTAACTTGTACTGCATAATAGGTATACCATCTTATGGAGAAAAAGAATTGTAGCGGCACAAGGTGACTAAAGAATCACTCCCTCTTTATATACTCCTTGAGAAATTTTTTGAAGTTGGCACCTCAGTCACAAGCAAAGCACAACTTTTTTTGGAGATGCAATTTTCAAAAAGATTCATCATATGGTAAGGTAAGTGCACTTGTCCTTTTTGTAGAGTTGGAGACCTTGCTGAAGAACGCATCAATATCTTCATGAGTGTGACCAACCATAAGGAAACTGAGCGTGATTTTTCAAACACACCTTTGGCAACAAGCATTGACAAGTATGCTAGCACATATTAGAAAAGTAAGTATGAGCTTGAGAAACCCTTAAGTAAAATGATTTACCTATTTTTGTTCTCGCCTGCACAATTATCATCTGTAAAAGCAAATGACGAGGAAGCTTATTTGATGTTGAGGACACATGTACACTATTTGAGCTAGATCCCTCCACTGAACCAGAACTCTCAACAGGGCCATTTTTTTGTGCAGGCTGCTGACAATGCCTCTCATATTCCCAAGTAGCCTCAAGTGCAGACGTGTTCATGAGAGCATTATGTAAAGGTTGAAGGTGTTTTTTCTTCACTTTGAGATCACTAGGACTTGTTTGTGAGTGGGCTTCAAGGTTTCTGAAACACATGGCCAACGACCCAATAGTGAAATTGGAGTCGCTAGACCAATGTGGAAGTGAAAAGTGTCCATATGATTCACAACCGTGTCCATGTGTTAGCACATGTCAATGAAATCGGAAGTTTCATGACATTTCCAAGGCACTTTGGTGTTGCAACGAGCTTTGGAATGCTGGTCTTTGAATGATCCATCTTGTCATGGATCAAGCACAGGTATTCTCATGGGTGTGACACAAAAGCATGCGTGTGCATAGTACTGAGACCGGCAAGTTTGTTGTGCAATCATGTGGGCCTCCATCTTCTTTTGAATGGCAGTGATCTCCACCAAGGTTTTTGCACAAGCCTCTAGCCTTCAATGATGTACAAGTGTCACACTTGGAAAAGCTAGAGTGTTTTGCAATCTCCACATCCTTAAAATGAGTATTCCATATGTTGTTGAAGGTACCAGTGCAGATTGCTTGAGCCCCATCAAACTGAGGCACTTGTTCACATGTTCACACAGCTTCAATTGAGTGTAGATTGAAGGCAAAACCTTGAGATTTTCCCTGACCCCTGCATTTGTGGTTCGGCATTTGTGAGGCATCCTGTCTGCATTTGCTTCCACAAAAGCCTTGAGTATCTCTATGGCTGCCATAATGTGAGAGCGGGTTTTGACCAAGCGAGTGTTCCCATGTACTGAGGTTCGCTCCATCTAGCCACTCATCCCTCCGACGGTAGAACGTGGTCTTTGGGATCCCGTATATACTGTACCAAGCTTTGAAGCAGATGGCCACCTTATTAAATACCATGGATGTACTCTGATAACCTGTGTCCAAGCCATTCCATCAATACACCCAGTTAGTGCAGCATATACAAACTCATGCCTTTGCTTTTGGGTGAGCATACGAAAGACATGTCTACATTGGGTAATTTCATTTCATTTGCCATCTGACAACACTTCTTCTTGCAACAGTCAATGTGGAAATGCTAGTAACACTTGCGAAGATGTGGATCCATCTTGACCCTCTTGCTGAACTTTAGGGGAAGATCTGCACCCATGAATCGCCTTTTTTTTACTATAGGACCAATGCAAGGAACCTCTTCAAATGAGAATTGTCCTTCCGGGTTGTTATTATTGAAATCTAACCTACCATCTCGCCATTTTAATTCAGATGTTTGCCACCTCACAAGGGATCCAAGATGCAATGTGCATTAGGTGAAACCTTATCACAACTACACCCATGAAGTAGGCCCCTAGTTTCTCTTCTCATATGATGATGCCCCTCCCAATCTCGATCTCATGAAGAAAGAGAATCACCTCATCCATCACAATAGGCAAGCTATCATCTTGTGAACTCGTACTAATATTTGTTTGTGACTCTGCATTCTCTATGTCAACCTTGACTTCATTCACATTCCACAACACATGAGAACCCTCTTCAAATTCCATTCCAAGAACCTTAACATGTTTGCAAATGGTGTTCATCCATACGTACACACAAGATCCTTAGGCAATATTGTGACATGACATATTATCATTTCTAACTTCCATAGTTCCAATGCTAAATATCTCGTTGTTATGAAGAAGATATATTTTATCTCCAATATTAAACATATTGTCCTGCACATAAATAATTGTGTCATTTATAATATTTGTTTATGCAATATGCAATAAAATCTGAATCAAGGGTGATTAATATATATGTATGTGCAATAATAAATAATTATGTATAAGTATAGATTCTCATGCTTAATTAATATTCTCCACCTCCTAGAATGGTGGGCAAAATTAATCTTGCCCACAACTCTCTCAAATGGGGAAGAGGTGACTGGATTAATCCTGTCCACAACTCTCTTTGACAAAAAAAAAAGTCGATTGGATTAATCCTACCCACAACTCTCTTTGACAGGAAAAAGGTCGACGAGACCACAACTCTCTTTGACGAGGAAGAGGTGACAGAACTAATTCCACCCATAACTCTCTCCGACAGGGAAAAGGTGGTGAGATTAATCCGCCAATGCTTCTTCGCCTCCTAAAATTGATGGCACACCCACATTTAGGAGGCAGGGAAGATGTGGTGAGATTAATCTGACCAATGCTTCCTCGCCTCATAGAATTGGGGGTGGGATTAATCCTGCCCACCATTTAGGAAACAAAGAAGCATTAACATGATTAATTCACCTCCTAAAATGGTAAATGTGATTACATATTGGCTTGTTGTGATGTGCCATTTGATGAAACTATTTTATAGGTTTAGGATTCATTAGGATTGCACTAGAATCCATTAAGGATTTATCTCATTCACATATCCTCTTTAATTAAAATTTTTAGTTAGCCGAGATTCAGAAAAATCTCAATAAGGTGGCGGGATTAATCTAGCCAATGCTTTTTTACCTTTTAAACTAGTCGACGGGATAAATCCACACACAACTCTTTGAAATAGCACAACTCTTTGAAATTAATTCCGCTAGCTTTATCATTTAAGAGAGTTGTGGGTGGGATTAATCTCGCTGCCCTTTTTAAGATGCGAAGAAGATTGGCTGGATTAATCCTGCCACCCCTTCCCGTTTTAAAGAGTTGTAGGTAAAATTAATCCCGTTGATTATTTTAAAAGGCAGGAAAGTTATGGTCAGATTAATCCCGTCACTCTATTGAGAATTCTTTAAGATCTTGACTAACCAAGAATTTTAAGTAAAAAGGATGTGTAAACAAAACAAATCCTTAAAGGATTATAATGCAATCTAATGGATTCTTAAACCCTAAATTCTAATTTAAAAGAGAATGTAAGAAAGTGATTCTTTATAAGTATTTTTAAATTTGTTTATAACATTTGTAACAACACATAAGACATCATGTTTTTTATAAACAATAACACCCAATTTAGCGTCGTTCCTATGGTGATAACTATCAAGGAAAGAAAAAATTTAAAAATAAATAAACCTTCTAAGAGAAAGAACAAATCTGGATTTGAGTGATAAATTAAAAGCATTTAAATTTCCATATTAGATAGACAATACGTGTGCCAAATTTTAAATTTTTGATAAGGAAAAAAATTTACAATGAGTTGACACAAATAACCGACTCTCTGACATATATATTTCTGATTCCAACGATTTTATAAATTGCATTTAATGTATGTAACATTAGCAAGTGATTTAAGTTATTTAATTATACAAAATTTTAGTAAGTATTCTACATTCTTATTATTCTAATATATATTAAGTGTGTGTGTGTGTATATATACACTTATACAATAAAAAAAATGATATATTTATTTAAATGATGTATCATTTAAATTATATTCATAGTGTGTATATTAATATTATTTTCTTAATTATTCGAGTAATATTTCTACATTTGTTTATATTAATGGGATATTCTTAATTATTTCTTATTATCTAAGAATATTCCAATATTAAAACTTATTATCAAAATTAAATTAGTATATATCTTACTTATTTGAGTAATTATTTTACATTTGTTTATATTAATGGGATTTTCTCAATTATTTTCTTATTATTTCAAGAATATTCCAATATTAAACCTTATTATTGATATTAAATTAATATATATTATTAAAACTATATATAACTATATATTAGATAAAATGATATATTATTATGTATAATTTAAAATATGTTTGTAGTGTGTATATTAATATTAGTTTCACTTTAATTCAATGTTTCTTTGGCACACATATATAAACACAATAAAAAATTTACATATACATGCACATGCATTACATCCCAAACCGAACATTTATCATTACACACGCTCTACACTAGGGCTTACATATAAATACATGAAATATTTATAAACTTCTACATACACCCAACACACATGTTAAAAGCATCCCACAATATGCATTAATAATTAAATGTTTAGGGGTCTAGCATTTAGCTTTGTGTTTAGGGTTTAGAGTTTAAACCCCAAACTAAGCATTTACACACACTCTACACTGGGACTTACATATACACACACAAAAATTACAAAGTATTTTTAGACTCAACACGTTTTAAAAATATCCAATTGTGGGGCTTAGTGTAAACCCTAAACTCATAAAGACACATATGCACATACATATGAGCAGTGCAATGAGGCGCAGTCATTTTTATCGGCAACTCAAAATTAATATTTATCATGGTTAATTAAGACTAACTTAATTGAATGGTTAATTAAGACTAACTTAATATCACAACCTAATTTGGTAGCAAATTTGGTAGCAAATCACTGTTTGCAATTAATAGTTCCTGCATCTCATTTCACTGCATATGAGTGGATCATGATATAAATAATGTTTAGGGGTCTAGCATCTAGCTTTGTGTTTAAGATTTATGGTTTAAACCCCAAATCAAACATTTATTTTTATACACTAGGGCTTACAAGGTTTAAGGTTTAGGCATTGTGGCAAATGATGCATCTCCTTTGGTTATCACAAGCTTAATTAAGGATCCAACAAAATCTATTATTTATCCTCGTTAGATGGATCTTCTTTAGTTATCACAAATTTAATTGACGATCCAACAAAATCCAAGGTATTTGTCCCTTGTTAAATGCATTTCTCTTGGTTATCACGAGCTTAATTGACCATCCAGCAAAATAAAATATTTATCCCTAGTTAAATGCATCACCCTTGGTTATCACATATTTAATTGACAATCCAACAAAATCCAAAGTATTTATCCCTCATTAGATGCATCGCCCTTGGTTATCACAGACTTAATTAATGATCCAACAAAATCCAAGGTATTTATCCTCGTTAATTTCAAATTTAAACTTGCTTTTTTCTTAAAACTCTTAACTTAGGGAATATTTTAAGCACTTATCTTTACACATGTAACACTAAACTTAGGCTATTAATAATTCAAAAATATTTATAGATTTAACACACATTATTAAAAACATCCATATATCTATGTTTAGGGTTTAGAGTAAATTTATATTAAATAATTAAATGTGCATGAATTTAATTTCTGTCTTAAAGATTTTATACTATACATTCTATATATATATTATGTGTTATGATTGCTGTTGAATGTGTTTTAATCACTATGTCATTCTAAGTTAAAATAGGGAGATATATGTATACAATTTTAAAGTATGAGCAAATTATAATTTGCATTTTTAAAAATAAAGTTTTTAAAATAACTTAAAAATCACTAGAATGATTTATGATTTTATGTTTAGCTACTTAACTATCAACAATTCTTTATGCGTGTTTTCTTGTGTATTTTTATACGAATAATTTACTCTTTATATAGATATTAAAATTTAATAATGAAATACTTGCATTGGGTTTAAACCCTGAACCAAATTGGGCAAACATGTTGCTTCTTTATAAAATTAAACGCATGTATGATTAATATGTACTTAGTCTATGTATGTAACATATTGAATTTATACATGTAATATGTATATATACATGATGTATATATGTGTACTAATGTATGCAATGTGTGCAAAATTAATTTCTCAACACTCTCTCTCACTACACACACCATGTACGATCCATATATACTGACGTGAGACATTCACATATATTATGTACTATGTATGTATGTTTATGTGTATATTATATGTGTGTATGTATGTATTGTTGCACGTGAAAACTTAACACTCTCATAGACACACACATGTTAAACTCTTGCATAATCTATATTTTTGGGGTGTATGTGATACACTCACACATGCACACAAATTATGATAATATAATGAAAGAATATTTATTTAAGGTTAATATATATTTTATTCTTTTAAGAATTTAAGGTATATTCTTAGGGTTTCAATGAGGCAAAGAAAAAAGGCGGAGGAGAAAGATGCGGTGGTGGTGGAATATGAGAGCGACCGTGTAATAGATCGATAAATCCACCCTTCTCACAAGGGGTGCGGTGCAAAAAGGTGAGTGGTGCAATAGGGTTTGAAGGCGCATTCACACATGTGAAATCTCTCTCACACGCACACGTGTATACATATACATATTATATATATATATATATATATATAATATAAACGTTGTAACTAAAATGGGAATATTTTTTTTAATTAATACTTATGTATTGATTATTAATATTTTAAATATATATTTTAAAGAATATTCTTTTTTAAAATATATATTATTTAAAAATTATTTCTTTATATAAAAATGCTATTTAAATAATTAAAATTGCTAATTATTAAGAAAATGAGACTATATACATTCCCATTTTAGTTAATGTTATTATTATATGTGTGTATATCTGTATAATTTAATTTTTTTATCTATCTCTTACGCACACATGCACACTCCTGTATATACATATACATATATATGTGTGTGCATTTGTATAATTTAATTTATTTACCAACACATGATATACATATACATTTATATACATATATATGTGTGTGTATCTATATAATTTATTTATTTATCTATCTCTGGCACACACATGCACACATATAATTTTATTTATTTATCTCTCTCTCAGAAATCACTTTATATCTCTCTCAGATACACATTTTTGAATGTATGTGTATTTGTATATGTAATTTCTTTATCTCTCTTTGTCCCACACACACAACTATATGTATATGTATATGTGTATTTGTATTCCATTCCCTGCTTGGTGGGTGGGATTAAGACAGAGAAAGGGGTGGCGGGATTAATCTCGCCACCACATCCATGCTTGGTGCATGGGATTCACCCCGTCACCCCTTACATGGCGGGTGGGTGAGATTAATCTTGCCACCTATACCATGCTTGGCTGGTGGGATTAATCTCGTCCACACTTTTTGAGACATAAACAGTGGCATATTAATCCGTCACACACAAACTCATTCTCATATGTGGCGGATTAATCCCACCACAACCTCTCATATGGATGGTGGCGAGCAGGATTAATCATGCCCCCATTCTCAAGCATAAAGGTGGCGAGATTAATCCCGTCAACCTTTCATGCTGGTGGGCAGATTAATCCCACCAACCATTCAAGGAGGTGGGAGGTTGGGAGATTAATCCCGCCACTCTTATGTCTCAAAAAGTGGGGGTCGGATTAATCTCAACCACCATGTATGGCATGGGTGGAGGGATTAATCTCGTCACCCTTATCCATATAAGAGAGTTGTTGTTGGGATTAATCTGGTCCACCGAGCATAGAAGAGGTGACAGGATTAATCTTGCCCACAACTTCTTTACCTATATCTCCCACACACATGTATTTATATGTATGTGTTATCTATATATTATAATTTCTATATATCTCTCTCTAAAAAACACAAATTCACAAATTCTAGAAGGTAAGGAAGTGGTGACGGATTAATCACGCCACCACTTCCCTACCTCTTAAAATGGTGGGCGAGATTAATCACGTCCACTTCTCTCTAAGAAGGAAAAGGGTGGCAGGATTAATCCCACCACCCTATATTGAATGTACATGTGTATTAATATATATATGTTCTTTATCTCCTTTTATTTACTTCTATAATCTTATCATAATATTTTGAGTAATAGCTAGTAAACCATGTAATATTGTCTAAAATTCACATTTGTGGTGGTTCTAAAAACCGAATGATACTAGTTTTTTGCACTATCATAAATGTGAGCTTTAAACAATTAATCCCACCATTCTTCTCTAAGACAAAGAAGGGGTATAATGTACCAATGTATTAATATATATAAGTACATGTTTGTTTGTATTAAATTCCTTGCCATCTAATTAGTCTGACCACTTCAGTGAAAAATATATAAACCCTATAAAGTTTTAATATGTATTTTATATTTATGTTTATATAAGTGTGTGTGTGTTTTTATATGAATTGTATTCATAGTGTAATATTGTGCAGACAGATGGTTTGATTAAATAAATTGATTCAGCCATTAGTATGGAGTCGTCATCAAATTCTAGATAAGAATTAAAACACTTGGATATGTGCTTGAAGAACTTATCATTTTTGTATTCAAATGTAGAATTAATGTGATATTAAAGACAAGACGAGGACATGAAATGGGTCGGGGGATTCTGAAAATCAACTTGACCATATTTCAAAATAAAAGGAAGCGCATTGGATTAACCATGGTTGCTGTTAAACTAACCTTTGTCACATTTCATGGACAAAAAATAATGGAAATTATATTCACTAGTCAAGCACCCGAGGATAGGTTAGAATCAAGATTAGATAATGCTTGAAATATATACCTTGTTCCATCCAATGTCAAGTTCTCGGATTCAGCGGACGCCAGATACAATAAAAACCTCAGGTGGTTTTGTCGGCTTGTGGATTTAATTAATGATGTTGATCATGGAGTTCTTCTTCAACTAAATGAAAGCCCATTTATGGAGAGGATCTAATTAGATGTTTACTTCGAGGATCTTAATACTCATCGAGTATGTGTATTTGCAACAGATATTACTTCACAATACAGAACATCCACAAGTGAAGTAATCTTCCCAACTCTTATTGAAGAAGAACACATCGACATTATTAGGGAAATTGAGAGGGTGGCTCGGTCCCATGTTCTTTACAAATCACGTTTAATTTGCTTAAGAATCTTCAGAGGTTGGAAAAGTGTGCCAAGAACTAGCATAGTTGCAGTCGGGGCTCACACATGTTGATTCTAATTGTAAAAGAAAGTCATCTGTCATTTTGTCAGTATACCAGTGGCATCCTATAATGTAATAAGCCATAAGAAAATGATGTTAAATGATAGGATTTACAAGTGTAAGGTTAAGTATTGCAGTATTAACCCCAACTTCAATTATAAGCCATTCAACCAAGAATGTGTAGTTGAGCTCATGGAGAAAATGAAGGATGACAATTCTTACACCGTTCTACATAATATTGTTTGTGCCCATACTATAAAAGAAAGAAAGGCATTGAGATAGTGTGGGTGACAACACCAGAATAAATCATGAAGATCCAAATAGAAAAAAAAAATCAGTAAGGTACTACATTATTAACGGCCAAACACGATAATGGCAGCCCAACGACTTCTCGATGAACACAACAAAGGAACGATGATAATGAAACTTTCAAAGCATACCCATGAAAAGCTAACAAAAAAATCGGCATTTTTAGCTAAGTAGAATCTCACAATCGAGCAGTACTATAAACTATCGGCAGAATGGAACACTGTTGACACTAACCACTACAACAATAAAATATGGGAGAAGTTCAAACACGCGATTCATGTGGGAAACTCTTGGGCGGCCACAAAGAGCTATTGCAGGGGAGAACAAAGTGTGGAATATTGGGTTAGGAAATTGTTTTGGTGGAATTTATCTTACCAGTATATTAATCTGTTACATTTTTCATCTGTAAAGAGCCAAGAAATTGCAGTAGTTAATTTTGTTCAGGTGGGTGGGAAGAAAATATCCTTCCTGATGATGCTGATTTCTTACCCCAAGGACAAGGTCTTCACCAAATGGGTGGGAATCATGGAATCGTCTGCGAAAGGAACACTAAAAAAGAAGTAAATTAAGTAAAGGGAGCCCTTGGAAAAGTCTGCAAAGAAACTCAATAAGACTCCCAAGGCTAAGTCTGTTCAAGCTGCAAAGGATATAGACAATGACTTCAAGCTCACATGGTCAAAGCCTTTGAATGGAACAAGTGGAGGAGATGGATGTGTTACCTGATTTGATGGCTAATGGTAAACTACAAATTAACAACAGTAGCCCCACCTCTCTTTTCATCTCAAGGCAATGGAGCTGAAGATCTTTAAGGAGTGGTTGGGAATACACTGTTAGAACTGGGTTGGACCTCGCTTCAGCATATGAGGAGGTCAACAAATATCTACATGTGACGGACAATGAATGCTTGTCCAATGGGTGAGATCTAGGCAAGAATCTATTGCATGCTAACACCAAAAATAAGAACATCACAATGACGTCTTCTCTTATGGCAGTCCTTTAGCAGCGAAGAACCAAGTTGAACCTTATAAGGAGGACACTACAAATCATGACAAACCCTATAGATGTTTGTTGTCGGATTTAGAAACTTTATGTGGTAACATCACTGCCTACAAAAAACCATTTCAAATATTGATGGATTAACAGATGTCAAAAAATCCTTCTTCAGATAAGGCACTAGAAGATTTGGTGAAAAAACTTAGCCGTGCAAGCATGTACAAAGAAGGTATTTATTATTTAATTTTTGCACAGTTAGTTGATACCTGCGTTTTTAAGTATTTATTTCTTGACTTTTGCTTATGTCACTAATACCTTTGCCTTCATCTTTGCCATGAAGAACAAACATCGTTGGATTGGATTTTATATGAACAATGCTGATTCCATGTGTATTGATACGGTTGTTCACTTGGTTATTAAGAATGCACCAAACAATTCAAACTTCCAAATGATTGGCTAGGCATTTGTTTTCACTCCAATAGACTTGAACCTCCATCCAATACACCGATAGTTGAGAGGGACATATTCGATAATGTACATTATCCAAACATTACAAGTCAGGTTGCACGAAGCATCGTCAACTTAATTAGGGGTCCTCACAGTGATGCATGGGTTTTTGACTACTGCACTAGGGGATCCATCTTGAAGGAGTGTTACCTTTAGGATACATGTGTGTTTACCGTTGAAAAGGATAAGACCATGGTGGAGGACTTAAACAAGTGGATAGAGAGGTTCTCAACTGACTACCTTAACAAACCCATACAGGAGTATTTGGGAAAGTTCCCTCCTAAGAAGTGTGATAGCTCTGAGGAGGAATCTAGTTCAATGTTGGAGTCTGAGAACAATCTTGAACCAAATATTACATCGGAAGTTATTTCAAGGAATACAAAATATTTAATTACTTCATTGAACATGGAAAACAACATAAGAAATGGAAGATGTTAAACGATTTTTCAAGTGGCTAAAACCTTCTTCACCTCACTCAGAAGGTAATAGCGAAAAAGAATTGATAATGTGTTAATAAAATGATAAATAGTTGTAAATGAGTGTAACATAAGGCATTTTTGGAAATTTTGTTTATATTTGTATAGAAAATAAATTCTCAAGGATTAAAGAAGCTTTTACTTCAAACATGGATCACACATTAACAAGGTAAATAATATACCATTTTATAGATGTAATAAAATAATTGAGAACATGGATTTTTAGTAATGGAATGAAGTAAGAGAGGGGTATGGAAAAATTTCTTGTGCCACATTTCAAAATGATAAAGTTTATGTAGGAAATGGATAATAATGCAGCTCAAAACATCGTTACTATAGGGACCACTTTAATTTCTGCATCACCATTTTTATTGCCTTCAGTTCTTGAATCACTTTCTCCAGCGCCTGTAATATTTAAATCTTGTAAGAATGATGTACAAGTAAATGATAAAGGGATTGGGACCAAACAAGTGACTTACAAAGCATTCAAGAGGCAGCGTTGCCCCTTGTTACCCATGGCCATATTATTTTATTGGATGTCAATGATGTTTTGCTTCATCAACAAAGGCCTAAGGACAAAGAAAAAGAAATCAAACAAGGAGATTTCATTTGTTCTCATGATAAATTTCGACATGAATTATTTTTTGTCCAAAGTTGAATCGTTTCTTCAAAAGCTTAAAGAGATGGGTGCACTTGTGAGGATTTAGTCATGCATGCAATTTCACAACTTGACACCACTGTTGAATTTGTTTTAAAAACATTATAGTTGTCATAATTTTTACCATGACTCCTTCTTACTTTGGATGTTGACTATTGTTACCTACCAAATTATGTTAATAAGCAATAGATGTAGTGAGAAACAACCATGCTTAGTGCACTTAAATGTTTAGGGTAGTCTGGTTGGCTATTCTTAGATATTGCGAGAAACTTTAAGTGAAGGTAGCACTTACCTTTTAAAAAACTCTTACCTTAGTTTTCAGTGTCCCGGTTGGGTTAATGGCTAGTTCTGGTGAGTTCGGCATGTTGGATATATTTAAAATACCCCTGGGTTTTGATAGGTTAGGGTTTAGGGGTCAATGGATCATTAATTAACTCACCAAGTATAACCCTCTGGGAATGAGATTCTGTGCCAACTCACTTATGTAAACAGGAAAACAGGGGGGGCTTGTCACATATATTAAGTAGTACATGTGGAAGCTCTTGGGTTCATGACTGAGTTCATTGCTCTTTTGTTGGTGCAAGCTTCATCTTGTGTCGTTAAGGTACAACCCTATGTTGTGCCACCCTAACTTCTAGATGACATAGGTATGTCCCACCTTCGGGGTAGCTCACCCTTAATGTTGGCAATCCATGCCTGGAAGGTCTTGTCGAAATGCATGTTCCAAGAAGTAGATTGAGGCTTGTCTCTAGCCTCCTCCTCCACGTCAAGCTAGGTGTAGCACTCATGGTCAAGCAAGGCACATTCATGTCTTGTTAAACTGTGGGTGTGGGATCTTATTTGACAGGTTCACATTACCCAGTTCTTGAGGGTTCACTAAAGGGTTCTAGAGTTGGCATTTAGGAGCCACGTTTGTTGCACTTGGTGCAACGCTTGTGTTTAAGGGCTATGGCATGATAGCCCTCATCGTGTAAGGCAATGTCACATGGAAATGTGACATTGGGCTAGACGTCACAAGATACAATGTCCAAGGCACGTCCTTTGGGGTTGTGTCATGGGTTTGTTGCCAAGGGGTTGGATACTCTAGTAAACAAGCATGCTGTACTCGCACTATGGTTTAAACCTTAAGCATCCACTAAAGGGAGGTTAGGTCTCGTAACTAGGTGTGCTTTGGCACACTTGGCTAGGGGGTGTTCTCATTAAGGACTAAGTTGAACAACCTAAGCTCATTAGCAGAAGCCCTATCATGAGACACTCGCAAGGTCATGTACTTAGGGTTATTTAAACCTAGCCTTAGGGAATTTGCTTATTAGAATATTCGTGTCCGCCTACGCGCACACTCATGTCCTCACTAAGTACTAACCCTAGGTCTAGGGTATGACTTGACCACTCCAACCCTTAAGGGTTAGTCATGTGTTCAGGGTACCCTTTGTCGCCCTAAAGGGGTATACTCCCAGATGAGGGATTCCTCAAGGGGTAAGTGCATCCTTAGCTCTATCACGGGGCATGTGTGAGACACATCTCCTTAGTGAGGTTAGGGCATGAGCCTGTCTAGGTCTACTGGGATAGGACCTAAATTCTACTCGGGATATCCTCTAGGGTTCGGGGGATGGGACTTAGGGTAGGACTCTAAGTCTTCAATTTAACTAGGCATCTAAGTCAGACTCTTAGGGTCTTCTTGGAAGACTTAGCGTTGATCACACATGGAATTAATGCTGAAAGGCCACTTGGCAACCACGTGTTAGCCCTCCGGATTAAAACTCTGACAGTAATGTTTTAAAAGAAGTGATTCATAAAAATTGGATTTTTGACAGGTGAATATGTTATAAACCTCTTAAATGTTATGATTAAGAAAGGAAAGCAAGCCATACTTCTTTAAGAATGAAAGATTAATTAAGCTTTATTAAAAGATTAATTAGTTAAATAATGAAGAATGCATATATCTTAATGGTAGACGACTCTCCTTAAAAGGCTCAACTCAACCAAAACATTGCTTGTATCTATTCAATCGCTTTCGACCCATATTTAATATTAATACCATGGATGAACTAATGAACTACTTGGATACGTGCCTCAGAAAAAAGAATCTTGAAAACTTTTGTGAACAATATCCACCATATAAAACATACCCTAACACTTTTCTTTCTCATAATTTTGAATTTTATATATTAAAGAAGAGCAACCGGGTGCTCTACAATATTATTATTAAGGAATTTCATTTTTTAGATAAGCCTCTATGCACTCTTATTCTTATTACAAATTACAAAGGATAGAAACTCCAATGCATTCATGAAAGTGTTAAGTAGTGGCAACAATATAAAGATATTGACTAAAATGATTTAATTATTTTGAGAGTATAACTTAAATAAAATGAAGAGATTTCTCTATATAGTTAAAGAGAAATAATTATAAATAGATTAATAGGTTAATTAGGAAATGATTTCATTTGTAATTATGTTTGATAGTAGTTTTTAATTATTGTAAAATATTTTTACAATGAAGAATAATACGAATATTCTAAAACATTTTGGGAATATTCTTTACTAAGTAAGGTTAATGAAGGATTAATTTATTAATTAATTAATAATTATGGCTTAACTATATATTTATTAAATAATTTAAAAATTAAAACTTAAGTATTAGTTAGTAATTTATTTTATATTCCCATTTTCATCATCCCATTTTAATTACAATGTGCATATAAGTAATTATTTCAATAAGATAGTCATGGTTATTATGCTCTTACATGGACAAACAAGAGGACACATAGTGAGGAGGTCATTTACAACATCGCCAAAACCAAACATATTTATAATAGAAAGCTCCCATTTAAACAACTAAAAGACTAGTTGTTTACCAACATGAAAAAAGTTGATGCAAAAATGGATAAATACCTAGCTATTTGTGTCTATTATTAGTAGACTCTTGATAAGGTAAAGAAGATTTTGTATACATGAATTGACCAGGACAAGCTCGCCTACAAAGATCCAAAAGGCGTCACTTTCTAATCTTACATATTGGAATGCTTAGAAAGAATTGGTGACGGAGCCATTCCTTGAAAAAGCTCTAGCTCCTTACCCTTCAACAAACAACCTGGCCAACCAAACTTCATGTGCAAATGTGTTTACAAGTTTTTTTCATGCACAAGTAAAAAATTATTACTAAATTTGAGGCGCTTGCAGATATGTCATTGCAAACACAATTCAATTGGCACAATACTATATTGAGGATGCTCTTCTCAAAATGAAATACTTATAAAATGTATCCTCAAGGATTCAAAGCACACTCTTTGGAAAAAACTAATCCATTATTCTTGGTAGTTGGAACTACAAAGTAAGGCACCAGTTGGTATTTATCAAAAGTACCAGAACATAGTATTGAGCACAAACATCTTGATCACATGCCACAACAGCTTGGAACATCTCTAGTCAACCCACCAGCTTCACCCACAAAAAGTTCAAGCGCACATAAACAACAACAAAATTCTTTGCCAACGGTACATTTTGAGGTACATGGTCTAATTGGGCAACATGTACAAGATATTACAGATAAAGAGTTGTGGTAACTATAAATTTTTACAATTTTGTCCAAGAAGAAAGGCAAAGAAAAGGCTTCTCAAATCTCAAATGAGTATCCTTACATCATTTGGTGGACAATAATGTGGTAGGTAATTTCTTTTACAGAGGACAGTGAGGACTCAGACAATGCAACCTCAATATTCATATGGCTTTTGCCAAACATTACAGAGATGCAAAAGAGATGATTTAGCAATGTGAACTCCACATGAAGATAATTCTATATAACTATCTTACATTCTTAGATTCTTAAATATTATTTTTCTTGGTGTATGGGGTTCATTAATGAACCCCACACCAAATAAATTAATCATGCATCTTCTTTCATGGGCTTTTATTAGTGAACACCATGGATGCAATCCTACCTTGCCATTCATTTGCAGATGCACGTACATTAAATTTTTCTTATTGTTAAATGCACATCCATACATATCCATGAGATCGACATCATTCATGACAATTACATTGAAATGATTAATGTACCATTGTCAAAAGATTTTGAATGCTTACCGAAGGCTTGGTACATGGTTGAAAAAGTGTATAGTAAAATAGGCAGATGTGTAAAGTTTATGATGTTTGACTTGTTGGATGGCTTTCCTCTCCTTAATGGAACTTTGCCCAAGTGGAATGAACTCATGAAGAAACATGTCACTCATGCACTAAAGGTTATTTTAGTCTTGTTGGCGTGCTCATCTTCATTCTTCTAGTGTCTCCGTATTAGGTTATGGTCCTCACAAACGCTTTACAACAAGTACATTTTAAAGCATATGAATTAGGTTCTTTAGTATAATATAGGTGTTGAAGCTCAAGTCAATAACAAGTTATGGAAGGTACATTGCATTCTTTTTTCAATCCATTTTTTAAGCTTGCACTCGTGTTGAAAGTGTTGTTTTGGAAGTACATGTCATTTGCCAAAGAGATCATGAGCCTGTCAGGAATGATGGTGCTGCTAGACTTGTACTCTTGGATTCCAAATGTCATGAATGATGGAATGCTTGTGACTGTACCTCTTGAAGCAAAGTACAAAAATTATAAGGAGCACTCCAAGGTCGATGCAGCTCATGCTTGAGTTATATGCCCCACCTCATGCTATGGTATCAATTTTACTATTGGTACATGACGTATGATTGCAACTTATGTGACCCATGATGATCAGTATGCAGTATCAAAAGGATATATTTATTCCTTAGAAACATAAAGCAAAGACTCATCATTGATAATTGAAATCAGTGATTAAATTTGTACTATGTCATTGTATAGATTTGTTGAGAAATTTTCTTTTTATGAATAATGATTAAATTTGTAAATTTAATTCGATGTCATTGTACAAATTTGTTGAGCAATTTTGATTTTCATAAAAAAATTTAACAGACATTATCACCATCTTTAGTGACAAGTCATATGGAAGTTTCTTAAACAAACATTTAAAGTTGTTAGAATATGCTAAGGAAAAGTAAGAAGACAAGCTAAGCTACTTGGTACTTGTTTACGATACATTATTAACAAAGCTCACTTATTATTATGAAGTCAAGCTTCTGAATGAGTTATGATTATAACTTCTTTCTATATTTTAATGCCATTTGCCTCAAACTTTAAGCATGACAATGTAGTTTTTTGTTGGACTACCAGTTTTTACCAATTTTATAATTACAAATTTATATTTTACTTTTCATTTTTCAAATTCATCATGAACCATAACTACATTATTTTTCTAAAAACTCGAACTCAAATTCATGAATTCAAAATGTAAACATAAAACATGTCAACCTTGGAAGGTACATTGGAACATGCTTAACTATTGAAAAATTGAGAGAGAGGATGTCCATGTGAATTGGGTTTAGTGTGATGATTACTACAATGTATGAGGTTGTCACTAGCACATTAATGGAGTAAAATGCCCATTTTGGAGATGATAAAACAACACAATCTAAATGATGATGTGAGTTTAATGGAGTTACAACTAAGAATAGTGTTTAAAAATCAAAATTTAATTTTTGAACATCACCAAAATGTAAATGATCAATGTTAACATGACTAACAATGCTTATGAATGCTATGTAAGTTCATCAATAGAATTAAAAAGAGGATGGGCTAGTGCCAACCAATGAAGCTAATCACAATGGTTATGGAGTAGAAAGTGCAATAAACTAGAGGTTATTTGGAGACCTAGTCCTAAGACTAATGTAAAATGTGTTAATAAAGATGTAAGTCATGGTCTATGTAAAGTTTTTGTTTGGTCAAGCCAGTTCATTCACTCACCACTTGTTCCAAGCTTTTATAGAGAATGTGTGACAGCCACAAAAAATAAGTTTGAATTTACTTTGTTGATTCAAATGTTTGTAAAGTTGTTGATATTGTCGATCGTTCTGTTCTATGGCATGTGGATGAAGGGACTCACTTTACAAGGATGGGACTTATCATAGCAGGTTTTTAAATGGGTGTTGACTACGTTACTCAGGAACATAAGAAAAAAACTCTTATGTACTTGAACACACATTAACAACAAAATAATAAGTCTCATAAAGATCCAATGTCTTTAAAGCAGTTAAATAATGAATAACTAGGGCAAAGAAACTGTGACCAATGTTGAGATACTACAAAAGTGAGTGGCATATCCCGGATGTACAAGGTACACAGTAAACATTGGACCGATACTTATGTCCACGTACAAAGAATTCATGAAAAGAAAAATTAAAACATGTGCTACGTGGCATGCAATCGTCTTTATGTACTTGATTAATTTATCTCACAGAGACTCTCACATCCATCATATAAGTTGCTAATGTTTAAGGATTTTCTATTTTTGCAAGTCATGAGGATCTTTAAAATAAATGTTCACGATTTCTTGTAAGATTTATAACGTTCAGTAACCCTAAACCTCTTAAATACGTGAATGACATTTAATTAAATTCATATATATGTATTAAACAAACATTGACCACAAGTTTGACTCGTACACAAAAAGCAACCAGCCCTACAAATAGGTCCAATTACGATGGCTAAACTTGGTTTTAGTTCCGACCACTGTGGTTTTCTTCAGCTGAAGGTCCTTTTGCACACGATCTTGTTTACTTATGTTAACTTTTTAAGTTTTGTTTGAAAATGCTCACTCTTCACGATGGCTAACTAATTAAGTTTTTAGTCATGTAAAATGCGTTCGGAAGTCTTCCTTACCAACCAGAAATGTATAATTATCTATTTATTTATTTATTATTTCATGTATGCATGCATTCTGTTTTACATATCTACATTGAGGATTAAATAAGTTAAAAGGAGTTTTCAGTACTTATAAGATAACGAAATTTGGTTATAGCTACTTAGATATCATAATATGTACCGTATAAGTAGCATTTCTGGGTAAAGTTCTCATTTATAATAATGATTCATTGCATACTTACATTACAAACAGCATGGCATTTTATCCTTCAAGGTTCTTCTGTATGTTTACTTTCAATATCCCCTTATATGTGTGTGTTGTAGCATATATGTGATTATACAGGTAATAATATAAACACACACATATGTAGATCAGAATAATAGAAAAAGGGTAAGCACCTAGAACCGTGATTCTTCTAGTGTCACCTTCTTTAAACATGATCTTGATATATGTATCTAAACGAAGTAATGTATATACATGTACGTTTGTGCATAGACGAGTATACTCACATGTTTGTGGTCTATATGAAGTACCCTGTTGTAAGGGATAGAGAGAGACGCACACACACAATTATTCTCCTGCAAAACAAGGAGTGAGGTATGCAATAGCTATTATGTATGTCTGCATGCACTTCAACCGCTGAGAAAAAGGTACTGTGAAGCACCTGTGTATAAATTTTATTAAATCATGAAATTTAAATTTATAATTAGTTAAAGTTTAGAATATTAAATGTTTGAAAGTTTATATAACTTTTGATTGAAAATATATCAATGCCATGTCACGTTTTACAAAGCTCTTGTGAAAAAATGGATTTAAAGTTATCCTCATTTATTTTTATTGGAAAACATTTAAGTTTTAAGTTAAAATGAACAATTTATAAACTAAACACATTTTGTATTTTCTATCTTAACACTGTTTACGAGGTACGTAACGTTTATGTACTAGTTTCTTATCTTGAATGACTTTTTAAATGCTCTTTGCCATAAATTTCTAAGGTTAATTAGTATGCATTGTGTCTAACTATGCTTCATGATTATTTATGTTTCATGTTGCAGCCTTCTCATAAAATCATTCATAATCTTTTGCATGCATATACGTACATACACTCAGACATGTGGTGTGTGTGTGTGTGTTGTTTGTGAGAGAGAGAGAGAGGAGAGAGAGATGTATTTATATGTAATACGCTCGACAGAGCATTCGAATACCTGAATGCAGTAAGGTGAGAGGGAATATTCCAAACAAGTTCATTTTACTGTTAAAATTCAATGAAGTTTAGAACATATTGATGAAATCTATCAAGTTATACATTTTATATTACATATTATTATGAAAATAAAAACTTATATGCACTTATATGCTGCAGGTAACTTGAAATATGCGAGATGCGTGTCTGAATCGTTGGGATGATCGAAGAGCAACGGACGTGTTCAGGAAGTTTAGTATATAACTCGCGTCATTGGCATTACATTCAAACAACCAGCAGAAGAGCCAAAAGAAGATATACGTCCTTTCTCTCTAGGTGAGTTGTGAGAACCATATGCACGGCGTCAGTGGCACTTCGACCACGGGTACATAAAGCACGCCACAGGGAATAAAACAAGTAGAAGTCCTCTTTATCCTCTATCTTCGTCCCTACCATGTCTTCGACGAAATGCATCTGTAGAGTTTCTCATATATATCAATATAACATATGCACTCATATGCACACTCACCATTGGGCCGAAAGCTTTTACGTTTTGATCCAGTCGTCCTCTCGAAAAGTCCCTCCTTGCTCGTCTAAAATATATTTATAAATGGATATGTGTTGTTGTGTGTACAGTCTCATCTCTCACGCCCACACACACAACCTTGAAGCTGCTTAATGATCTTGGATTCCTTGGTGATGGTGGAAAGCCATGTTTCTTCTCTTGTTGTAGGGGCCTTGACTTTGAGTTTTTGTTTTCCAAGTGCTCACTTTCTGGCCATTGATGTACATTTCATACAGCTTGTAATAATAATTGTGCATATTACTCCAGTGAAAGCGTAAAATGGACTTGAGTCGCGTGGCATGAGAGCACATCTGCAAAGATTATGACATACTGTGGCATACACGCACTCACCTCGCATCGGTGGGGCAAAAGAAATGATTTTCAATGACATTTAAAGCAAAAACGATAACTTGTGTGAGTATAGATTTCGTACGAAAAATGTGCATTTTATGTAAAAACTGCGGATTTTATATAAAAAAAAAGGTGCGGATCGTGATGTTCTATAAGAAAACCGGTGAATTGTATGTAAAGTTGCTGATTTAATATGAAAATGCATGAAAACTTGCCGTTTTCTCATGAAATGTTAAAGAAATGCAGATTTTTTTAGAGAGAGCGAACGAACCAGATTTAGCAATCGGAATATAAGCTTTTTCAGGCTCGTTGGCTCTCCTTCGAAAAATCTGTGCTTCTTCAACATTTTCATGAAAAAAAACTGCAGGTTTGGTCGTCGGAAAGGACGGATACGGAGAAGTACAAGTTCTCGACGATCTCCACATTATGATCGGAACAAGACGGCGTTAGGTTCGGTCACGATATAGCATCGGAATATAAGCTTTCAGGCTGAACCTGACGTCGTCTTGTTCCGATGATAATGTGGAAATTGGCTAGAACCTGCACTTCTTCACATATGTCCTTTCGAGAGATAGACCAAACCTACAGTTTTTTCGCATGAAAATGTTGAAGAAATGCTGATTTTTAGAGAAAGAACAAACACAAACCTAAAAGCTTATATTCCGATGCTAAATCGTGCCGAACCTAACGTCATCTTGTTCATATGATAATGTGGAGATCGTCGATTTCTCCGTATCCGTCCTTTCCGATCGAGAGACATACCATGTTCTCAGGTTTGTTCACGATCTCCACATTATCATATGAACAAGATGACGTTAGGTTCGGCACGATTTAGCATTTCTTCATTTAAGCTCTCTCGCTCTCTCTCAAAAAATCAGCATTTCTTCAACATTTTCATGCGAAAAAGGTTAGGTTCGAAATGATTTAGCATCGGAATATAAGTTCTCAGGTTTGTTCACAATGAAAATGTTGAAGAAATGCTGATTTTTTGAGAGAGAGCGAGAGAGCTTATATTCCGATGCTAAATCGTGGTGGCTGAACTGACGTCGTCTTGTTCACGTCGAGAACCTGCACTTCTTCCGTATCCGTCTAGAGACAGATCAACCCTTCAGGTGATTCTCGTCTCCGTCCACTGGTTAAACCCTGACCCCAATGTATAGTAGGGGCCTCCGCACCCACTTTTTTATTTTAAAATGGAACTTTTCAAAAAGTTTTTTGGGTTTTAATATTCATTTTGCACCGTCAAAAAAGTGGAATATACCAGTATCTTTTTAAGTTTATTTTTTAAGTATATTCTTTTAAAAGAAAAGTTAAAAGGTACCAAAAAAGATTTCAATCTGCACTTAAATTAAAAGATTCTCTATAAAAGTGCCTCTCTGCACACAACCCCTTTTAAGTTAAAATTTTTTAGATTGAAAATTTAAATTCAAATTTCAAATTTATATTCAAACTCAATCTCAAGAGCGGCAAGCAATCCACTAAGCAATTGCATTTTGCACCACCTTCCCCTCATCCGTCTCGGGTGCTCTCTCTACATCCTCCTCCTCAATCCTCCCTAGCATCCTCTCTCGCTCCGTAAGCAAAGCCTCTACATCGGTGTCCTTGAAATTAATGAGCAAGTTGTGCAAAATACAACAACTTGCCCAAATGTTGGGCATGTTTTCCACGCTCATCGCCTGTTTGTAATCTACGAACCTGAACTTCTACTTGAGCAGGCCGAAAGCATTTTCCACGACGACACGAGCCTTCCTGTGTTCCTTGTTGTAATTCACCATGATCGCGGTTGATTCGGCTCCATCTGAAATACACCAAATTGAATATTGAAAATGAAGATTTACATAACTATACCTTTGTATGGCGTCATGATCTATGGTCGGAGCTCGTATCCCTAGTCTGCAACAAAGTACGGCTTCACCCTCTGGTCGAAAAGAATCACCTCGGGAATGCCCCGCCACCTGCTGCTGGAGCTGGAGCAGCACCTCCAGTAGGGCTCCTGGGATTGTATCCCGGGAATGGAGCTGCTGGAAACCCCAAACCTATGATGTCGGTGATGGGTGATGCCAGAGAACTCGAGTAGCCAGAGAAGCTGTAA
The DNA here is from genome assembly GCA_003024785.1 of Selaginella tamariscina. Taxonomy (NCBI): domain Eukaryota; kingdom Viridiplantae; phylum Streptophyta; class Lycopodiopsida; order Selaginellales; family Selaginellaceae; genus Selaginella; species Selaginella tamariscina. The sequence goes on from PUQB01000016.1 coordinate 1,117,706, forward strand.
GATCCATGGATCCGGCATCTAATCGTCGCTCCATCCTCCCTGAATCAATCTGGAGATGGCGCGAGATGTGGCGCCGACCCCATTTCTCAAGAACCCTAAAAAAAAAGCTGATGTGTCACCAGCGTGGCAGGAAAAAAGTGGCTTTTAAAAAATAAACGTCCTCCAGAGGACGTTTTATTTTTTGAGAGGATTCTTTTATTTTTTGGCATATGCTTGAGTATATGTCAGAAATAAAAGAATCTTTTATTTGGGTGCAGAACCAGCCCTAAATGTAAGATTCCTTTTATTTTTTTTAATAGAAAAGTAAAGCTTTTCTTTTAACTCTGGTGCAGAACCAACTTTTGCACTTTTTTGGCCAAAAAAGTGTCAAAAAAAGTGGGTGCGGAGGCCCCTAGTAAGTTCAGCTCGTTCTTGGGAAAGCATCCTGTGAATCCACGTGGATGCAGATCTCGCCATTTATTTGAAATGGGTGGCAAATTCGAAATTAACTCCATCCTGCGAAAGAATATTCTTCCCTAATTTAAATATGATTAATACATATAGTATATTATATATTTATTGATTATATCAGATTTACTTAATAAAAAAAAACATTAATATATATATAGAGAGAGAGAGACAGAGATACCAGGGCTGCAACTCTCATGTCGAGGTTCTTCCTCTACATTGCTACTTGTAATTCTTTCACAACATCTTTTCCAACCTATTAAATAAGTATAATTCTAAGGGCCGCGCTAGGGACACACCCCCCGTTACTGCGCACACACCCCCCTATTAGCTGGAGCTTAGTGGCATGCTTACATGGAATTGCTGATTAGATATTGTTTATTCGTAAGATAATAAATGGAGTCGGTTACACAGCTGAGAAGCGGCAAGTGGGTGTGGAGTTTACAGCGCCTCAATCTCCAGCGCTCAATCTCCTGAATTTCTAGTTCTAGCTACGGGAGTTTTTGATGGATCACATTCATGCTTCATTGTCTGATGCTGAATCACATGTTCAAAGATATGCGATCTCACAAGGTTTCACAGTTTCAAGGCTACGCTCAAAGAAGAGCAAGAAGGGATCTTGAGAAAAATATGGCTTGGGTGTGCTCATTCAGGGGATTACAAGAACCACAGAGAATTCCTCACTGCTGAAACCGAAAAAGAAAGACAAGCCACTAGATGCTCTGGGTGTTCATGGCTTGTGACAATCCAACGTAATGCTCAGGAAGAGTGGAACATTGAGATAAATGATGATCAGGCATATCATGAGATGGCTGTGGATTTGTCAGGATACCCGGCTGCTCCAAAACACTAGAAGAGACCCTTCTGCATTTGAAAGGGTTGAGGAGAATCAAACTGCAGCAGTAAGACGGTGTGGAGAATGTGGCGTTCAGGGTCATAACAGAAAGGACATGCCCAAGGCTTAGATAAAATTATTTTCTAGCAATATATTTGTGAAACTCGATTCAATCTAGAAAATAATCCACTGAGTTCCATGTAAGCATGCCACCTAATCGCCAGCTAATAGGGGGTGTGTGCCACCTAATCGCCAGCTAATAGGGGGTGTGTGCGCAGTAAGGGGGGGGTGTGTCCCTAGCGCGGCCCCAATTCTAATATCTAATTTAAAAAACTCTTTGTGAAGTAAATATAATAAATAATTAATTGAACTAGTTAAAATTTACCGTTTAGTCCATTTCTTCAAGTGTTCCAGAGTCAAAAGACATCTGTGAAACAGGAAATGAGAATGTGAAATTGAGCTCTCTCTTTCTGTCCCGGAGCTAGTTCACACACAGCCTTCACCTTCTGTGGCTATATTCAAAAGAACTTGTGCTATATAATCAAAAAGTTCCTGTAAAAATTACTTAATTAACTAGTAAATTAAAAAAAAAACATTCTACATTATAAAATAAACTAAGATTAGTTTTGGAGGTATAGAGACAACCTCAATTCCTGCTTCATACTCAGTAGAGTGTTCAACAAGCGTCTTGAGTCTACTACCGCCATCTTTGATAAGTCCCGCCTGCATTTCATTACACATAGAGTCCGATATCTTCTGCAGTGTCTCGACAGGCGTTGCACATTCCTCACTGAACTCATATACAAGTTGGCCGACTCTATTCCAGTTTATATTCTTCTTTCTTCATATACATTGCTCCCAATGCAACGCTCACCACAACCACAACAATTCCTGTGTAAAAGAATTGTTCAGAGGCGATGTGCTAGATTCCATTAAAATGTATAGAGAATATACTCTTCTGCACAACCAATGATTATACACTGTTTTATAATGTAAATATGTAATAAATTTTTATATTCTTCAATAATCATTATTTTTATAGTTAAATAGTTGAGTACATACCTTAACCTGTTTAATATTAATATAATTTTGATGCATTAACTCTAAGAACTTATATTTATTTGTTTATACGATTTCATAGATTAAAATACTAATTTATTGTTAAAACTGTTAGTTCATTCTTTGGGAATTAGGGTTCCTTTGCCTCCGGGATTGTAAGTATGCGATCGATTCAGGTCAGTCTGTGCATGTTCCTTTCTCGATTCATATGAATCTGTAGAAATTCCGGATTCGCAAGCAGAGCATGTAATCTAGGAAGGTTTACAGGATTTATGAAGAATTTTGAGGTAGAGGGAAATCGAAAGAAATTTGTGAGAATCGGCGAGATTTCGGAAGTTTCGAGGTCGATTTGCACATGATTCTGTAAGAATGGATAGATTTGGGAGGGTTTAGGACAATGGTGAAATGTCAATTTCGATGATGGAGATGAGATGGTCGAGTGGTGATGAATGCAATGTGTCTTTCACACATCCTGCTTCCAGGTCTCGAAGTCTGTTACGTGTATATGTGACGTATATAGGAACAAGAATCGGATGCTCGTAGGACACACGGTATGTAGTGTTATTTTGGCTTGGTAAAAATAGCTTTTCTGTTTTGATGTACTTTTGGAAGTTCTTATCCAATCCACATGTTGCTACATATAGAAATATACATAAACATGCATGACTAACTATTGTTAACAGAGTCTAGTGCAGATGCAGTGGAGCAAAAAGTACTTAAAAGGCTGTTAACTTAGTATCAAGACGAGCACAGTCACTAAATCGGATATTCCGTCACCCGCTTCGATCAATTCGGGCGGTCGGAGAAACTTTACCGCCACCATCGTCAACCGGGAAGCCAATCAATGGTAAACCGGCAGTCGGAAACTTGCGCAGTGCTTCTAAGTCGAGCGTCCCTGCGTTTAAGAAGGCGATGGTACTAAAACAACGCATTCTACCGGGGAAAACTCTGAGCTCTCAACCAGGTTATATAAAAAAAACGTAAAAATGCATGTACATGTGATTTTGAACTGACATATATAGTCTGTATATGAAAATATGCACACGTTTGATGTGTATGTATGTATGTCACATGTGTAGGTAGCTTTAATAATTTTTGTAACACTTTTAGGAACTGCGAAGCAACAGGCACCAGGCAAGAATTCGGTTTCATCAAAGTCCAGTAGCAACCCCACAAAGAAACCGGTGCCATCATCGAGTTGTCTGAAGCATTCCAAGGACATTATTGTGGAAGAATCGGCGGTGCAAAAGTCGTCTCATTTAGTTTTAAACGACGAATATAAGGTCCTGCCTGCACATACACATTATATATATATATATATATATATTATTATATATATATAATAAATAAATGTTAAATATATATATAATAGTTTTTCTAACTGCGAATTGAATTGCAAGTATGCTTTGCTATTTCTCAATAATCTTTTTAATTCTTTTAAATACACTGGTGACTGTAGATTTAGGATAACCTTAACTTTATCTTAATACAATAATAATTACAATTATTAAAGAAATTTTGTGTGAAACAAAACTTATATTGAATATGACTAAGACTTTTGCTACTGCGTCAGGCATTAAACAGCTCGCCGAGGGTTCCACGTGTACCCAGGTCCGTCAAGGCAGGTCTCTCAGCCGTCCAATCTTCTCTCAAAAGAACGTCTGAATATTTCTCGATTAATATAACATATATAGTTCTATTACTATATAAGTTTTAGATTTTGTGTGGATACTTGTGTCGTGTGTGAATGTGTGTGTTAACTTACTAATTTTTGAAACAGATGTGGGGCAGAGAGATGACTTGAGAGAGACGTATTATGGGTAATTACGGGAGGGAACTAAGACAGATGATGAGGCGGCTTGCAGTAAGCAGATTCTGCTGATGTTTCCGAAGGGGCCAATGACAACGCTGTTTCATCGAAAAAACATAGTTCTGCCGATGACACGCCAACTACAGGTATATATGTATAACATATATATGTGCATTGACGACATATATACATATACTTACAGCATATATACGTCAGTGTATATTGCGCATTTGGAACTACACATTACATCATAGGCAGCACTTATACACGTCTCTCTCTCTCATTCTCATGTGAGCATATGTCTTTCATATGTCATATACTTCACACACACACACACACATTATGCATCATATTTACATTGTGCTAACTTAGTGAGTTTCTTAGTTTTAATAGGATGGCAAATTAACATGAGGGATTTTTATGTTCAATTAATCTGAAATTTTGATTTTGCAAATCAGTTTACTGTACTAAACGAATTTGTGTTTTCGGGTGTGTATACAAAATGGAACTTGGAATAGAAATTTACATATATTTTAAAACGTGGTGTGTGTGTGTGTGTGCATGCGTGTGTGTGTGAAGAGTGACAAACACTAGCATAGTATTAGTTTATGTTATTATGCAAATTTTCGAACACGAAGTTTGTTTTTATTTTTTGGAACAAGATGCGAGGAATATAATGTTTTAAAGAAATTAAATTCAGTACATAATAATTCTCATTAATTAATTTTGAAAAATATATATATATAGATATGCATGTGTACAATATGTGTCTGTCACGTTAATAATATAATATCTGTATAAAATTTATACACAAGATATTTCTTTGACTAGTAGTCAAAAGTCTTCGAGTCTATGACTATATTTATATTATCCACACACAAATTGCAAATATATATGCTTGTTAAACTTAATGTAATATAAATTAATGTTTATGTTGCATATATTAATATGTGGGCATGTCAGTACGAAAATTTAAAGGTTATTAAGTGTATACCTTTTAAACATTTTGAAGTGTATAATTTTAAAGGTTAAAGGGTATATATATCATTGATTGTGATGTAAGTTATTAATATAATGTTAAGATAGTAAAATGTTAAGTTGTTAATTTATTTTCCATTGCAAAGGGTTAAATAATTTAATTTAACTCGTTTTTGTTTCACATTAATTTAACAACTTATATGTTTAAATATTAAATCTATACTTAAGCATAACAAGTGTTAAGTTTTAAATAAACCTTATTTATACGTACACAAAGTTAATTAATTAAACTGTTAAGTTTAAAAAACTAAATTCAAATATAACACTCACTTAGTCAAGATCACTTTATATTTGTATTTGACGGGAAGACAAGACCCATGCAAATTGATATTATGATTATGTATCATATATACACAATGATTATAATTAATAAATTAGAATTTTTATATACACCTATTCATTATAATGTGAGTTTTGACTTTTTTTTATGGATTTAAGATAATTTTATAAGATTTATAAATAAGTTAATATATTCTTAAATCTATAATTTTACAATTTAAATATGCCTCACAATTGATAAATAAGTACAATATATATTGTAATTCAAACTGGGAAAAGATTAAATAAAACCGTTAATAAATTTATGATGAAGAGATTTAATAAAATCATCTATAAATTTCTTTTTATTTTAAATTAAAAATATAAGTTTTTAACTTTAATATTTTTAATGTTAATAGTGGGATTTATATTTGAAGATGAAAAAATCATAATTTTTAAATTAGCAATATGATTTTAATTTTTTAATATTTAATATAATTTAAATGAAAATATAGTTCTAGTGTGTGTTTATGCATATATAAGTATTATATATTATATAATTAATATAATATAAAATTTTAAACATAAAAGTAAACCATACAATATAGTTTATGAAAAAAAATATCTCTAAATGAAATTAATATTAATATATTTATGGCATATCCCAATATAACAATGACGTTGCTAAACTAAAGTGATTCTCCAAAGGTATATTTGATTCTAATACGTCCCTTTAATGTGTTTTATTGAAGGAGTACATTTCTTTTTCTTATAATACAGTAACTATATTTATATAGAACTATTAATTTTAATAAAGAAAATTACGTCTGATGTAATGAATTAGAAGTTTAAAGAAATTAATAACACAATTAGTATTCCTTACAACTTTACAACAATAAATTTACAATTCCTCAAGTTAATAATGCAATTTTTATTCATAACTTAATTCACACAAAGATTGACTTTGGATTTTAAACCTTACAACATGGCAAAAGTCATGTTTAGGGAATTGACTTAAATAAATAAACTTATCAATGTAAAATTAGACAAAACATAGGAAAATTTAATATAAAGATATAAAGAAAGACTGTATTTTATATATATATATATATATATATATACACACACAAAATTATTGATAAATATAAATTGTAAGAAACTGAAAATGTTCATTGCACAAATTACTATAAATATTAAAAGACGTGTTTATATTCTTAAATTTACACTTAAATATCAAATAATTGAAACTCTTTCCCAGAGACTTTTGAAAAATTAAATATATATATATGTATTACATATACATATATATTTGATTATCTAATTACATTTTTATTTCTCATAAATGATACCTTAATATTTTATGAATACATTCAATATTAACATTTAAATATATTATAAATTTAAAACTATTTTTTAAATGTGAAACATAAATCAAGCTTAGTATAATAAAGATGGAAAGGCTTGATGAAGTATATTTACCTAATTGAATTAAATTTAAATTTTATTTAAACATTATAATAAGAAAATTAAAATATCTTACTAATATTTATTATTAATGTTGAATAAACAACATTGAAGTATTTTTAAAGATAGATCTTAGTTATTAAATTATTTCAACATTTAACTAAGAAATTTAAGGGGATTTAGATATGACTTATTATAATTTAATTTTTTTCATCCTAAACTTTACTTATAAATGTTAAACATTTATATAATAAGTTTATTATGTGTGTTTTATGTCTGTCATGAACTAAATCCTATTGGATAGCCATCCTAATTATTTCATTAATGACCATTCTAAATCGCCTTAGTAACAGTCACTTTAAATTCTATTCTTTAACAGTCATCCTAAATCGTTTAATTAATATCATACTAAATCATTTAATCAACGAATCATCCTAAATTTTATTCAACAGCTATCTTAATTCACTCGTCAACAAAATTTTATTTAAACGACTATTCTAAATCTTAAACATGTTTATCAATAATATTTTAAATCCTATTCAACAAGCACCTTAAGTTATCTTAAACTTTTTTGAGAGTTATTACATAATAATAACTTGAGAGAGAACATACACAATAATTTAAGATAATTATTGAGAAAAGTTATTACATACACGTAATATTTAATACAATGAGAAATAAAGAAATTTTATGTGTTATTACATACACACAATAACTTAAAAAGAAAAAAAAGGTTATCACATATATATAATAACTTAGAGAGAGAAATTTATTTGTGTTACTTTATACTAACTTAATTCACTAAGGTAAGGTTAAGGGTCATTTAAATACTTAAGTGTAAATTTAGGAAATTAAGAGTTTAACTTAGAAATAAATTCACCAGTTAATAATAACAACTCAATTAAGAGTCATTAAATACTTAAGTATAAGCATAAGGATAAATTCATCAAGTTAAAAATAACAACTCAATTAAGATTAAGATTAGGAATAAATTTGGAATAATAACTTGGTTAAGAGTTTAAGTTCATTAATTATTAAATTATTATGAAATAATTAGGTCAATGGTGGGTATGTGGATTAGTAAGGAATCTATAATTATAAGGGGCTTGAACAATAATACAATATGTTAAGGTAATAATTCTATTTTAATATTAATTTTTTTAAGAAAATAATAATAATCTTACAAATAACAAATGTAGAGTAAATAAGACTATAAAGATACACCTTAAAATTATTTGTTAAGATTAATCACCATAGATGTGTGTGTGATATTCTCAAACATAAAATATAACGTTAAAAGTATGAGTATAATTTTTAAATATAATATATATTATGAAATTTTGATATTTTATGTTAATAATTTTTAACTAATATTTAAAGTTAGAATTACTATGAAGTATGCTATTACAACATAAATACACATTAAAAATATACATCTTATGTTTATTGTTAAATGATTAGATAAAACATGTTAATATATAAATTTTTTAAGGAAAATGCATGGATAAAATATATTTAAAAAATTTATTATATATATATTTAACACCTTATCTTTTTTATTATCATAAAAATAAATATAAAATATTTATTTAACAATCCAATTAATACATAATTCTATATTTCCATAGTACATATTCATAAATTTGACACTTTCCATAGTCTCATATTTATTACAATTAAATTAAATAATGTCTAATAAATATGCAAACATATTTCAATGATTTACATTAATTATATATATTTATATATAAGAAAAATAAATTACAATACATATTTTTAATTTAAATAATACTAAATAACTAATTAATAATATATCAAAATTCATAAAAGTCTTAAATTAATGAATATGTACATAATTTATGAGGTTTTCAAAATATCTTTAATATATTTTAAAATTAAAAATAAAGAATTGTAAAAATATTCTTAACTTAGTGTTTTGGTATATAAAAAGGTTTTGACCCAAATTTTTATAAAAAGTCATCACACTATTGTGAACAATGTTAAATCTTCCAAGACGAAGAATTCAACTTAAATGCCTAATTAAAAGAAAACTTAGAGTTCTACTTTTAAATCCCTTAAATGCTATCCCTGAATCCTAAAGGATAACCCAAGTAAACTTTAGGATCCTAATAATTCATACCCTAACTTCATTAAGGAAATGTGCTTTATATATACCCCGTGATATATCTAAGACATCGTCACTTACCCATTAAAGAATCACCCTTATTCGGGAGTACAACCTTTTTAAAGCGACAAGGAGTACTTTAAGCCACGACTAACCCTTAAGGGTTTGAGTGGCCAAGTCATACCCTAGACCTAGGGCTAGTAATAAGAACAATGGTGTGCACTGTAGGCAAACACGAGTGTTTTACTAAGTAAACTTTTTAAGGATAATCTTAAGTATATGACCTTGCGAGTGTTTCATGAAAAGGCTCTTACTAAACAGCTTAGGTTGTTCAATCCTTAAATCCCAAGTAGAAGACCCTTAACTAAGTGTGTCAAAGCACATTTAGTTACAAGATTTAACCTCCCTTTAGTTAATGCCTAATGTTTAGCAACACAACATGCATGTTTGCTATAGTAATCTAACCCCTTGGGGACAAACCTATGACACAACCCCAAAAGATGCATCTCAAGCGTTATATTATTTGTCGTATACTATCTCTCACGATGTGGGATTACCATGCCATAACCCCTTAAATTCAAGAGTTACACCAACTGCCATGAACGTGGGTCCTAAATGCTAACTCCAAAACCTCTTTGGAATCTGGTAATAAAACCCGTCAACCAAGATCCCACGCTCATAGTTGAACAAGGGCACGAATGTGTATTACTTAGTTATGAGTATTACACATAACTTGATGTGGATGAGGAGGCTGGAGATATGCCTCAACCTTTAACCTTGGAACGTGCATTACAACAAGACTTTTTAGTCATGAATTTGCCATTCAAATATGTATATCTTATGCACATTCACATTAGATATATATAATGTATATTATATAATATACATGTGTTTATATGTTTTTACATATCTTTTGAAATATTTGACGAAAGGTAATTATATATATTTTTAAATTTTTTAATAATTTCAATGAAATAAAGTATACTACATCATGTAATAATCCATTTATATTATAATATTTATATAATATTTTAGGTTGTAAGTTACCAATTCCATCCCATCGTAAACCCGCAAAGGCTTGAAAAACTATATATTTTAACACGTTATAATAAATTCTTATTACTATTACAACATCAAGAGATAATTAAGGTAAATATTTAAAAATAATTTTCAATCTTTTTTTTTTTAAAGTTGAATGTGACACAAACACATATTGCTAACTAATAACAATATGAACAATGTGAAGAGTTAGATTTGCAATTGCACATGAATTGAAAGTCTTAAATAAATTATTCTTTTAATATATTATAACTTTTAATATATAAAAGTTTAATTAAATTAAAACTAATTTATTTTATATTAAAATAGTTAATATTAAAATTATATATATATTAATATTAAATTTATAAAATTTATGAAAATTACAGGAATTTAATAGCGTGTATGCGATCCCCAGCACCAAACACTCTCTCTCACACACGTATTTATAAATAAATTTGTATATTCATATACACACATATCATGCATAATCCTTTGATCGTAGACATACGTATCATTTAATTCACAGGAGCAACTGGAGCATATGTACATAAAGTAATAATAAGAACGTTAGTCAAAATGGTTTTAAATTAAAACAATATTAGGTTTTAAAGGATGGAACAATGGCATTATGAAAGAAATAACATTAGATATAACTGAGTTTCATAAGTTATTTTAAACTTTGCGGCTAACATACCTTACTAATATCTTACGGTCATTCCATATCAGTCCTACATCAATAAATGAATTATAAATTATCCAGAGGGAATATGGAAGTATATGAGATCCTGCAAAGCCAAAACAAGAAACTAAAACGCAGTTGTAGGCAGAAAGATAGTTATAAATACAACTATAATCCGAAACAAAATGCAAAGGTATTGTCTAACCACCTATACAGCCCATTGCACACACTCACACACACATAAAGATACAACACTCACACACATTAAAACAAGTCCTATATCTGTAAATTTGAGAGAGATTATAGAACAACAACTCAACGATCGTGTATAAAGACATTAAAAGGAACATTATTTACATATATATAACAATAGAAAACAATATAAATATAGCGGCATTTAGAAAATAGACCATAAAAACACAGAGTCGAGAACATCCATAAGTATTCATACACACAAAGTAACAAATGCACATAAGAAAATTATTTAAACATTGTATGTAGATGAAACAAAAAAAGCAAATTGTCAATATGTGGCCAGCCAGAACAGAAACTCTCCAAACCCACTAACCTTTTCATCCTTGGAGCTCATCCTCTTTGTGCGTCTCAATCACAACATCACTAGTTGGATAGCCACGCAAGTCAGCACATACCCCTTGTCCTTCTGGTCATCGTCCAAAAACGACCCATCCGACTGATCCACCGGTGCCAGAAACAATCTTTCCGACACAAGTACAGCAGGCACCAGCACGGCAAGAATACGGCACCTCAAGCCCGGCTTCCTCCGCCGCATCAAGAACATAGGTATCGTCTGTACATCTAGAACCTGCTCTCCCGAAGGAGTCCGAAGTGTTACCTTGTATGTCGCCATAGCCACGACTCTTGAAAACGCCGATTTCACTCCAAACATCGATCCGAGCGATCTGGAGCTCAATCCGACCGATTTTGGATTCAATCCGGTAGATTTTATGTTGAATCGGCAGATCGAGGCGCTACCTGTGTAGGAAATTCGCCGCCAGTGGAACCATAGCAGCCGCCATTGAACACTAAAGATCTGTGAAGGGCACGAAAAGCCGCCTTGAATAAATACAAGCGAGGGTTGCTTAATAAGAAGAATGCGAAGAGAGACAAAAACCCTTGGAATTCCTTAAGGGTTTTTCAACGGGGCATGCGACCACATGCAGCCCTATTTTTAAACCAACCATCTTGAGCCACGTGCCTTTATGTAGCCTCTTTACCTCTGTTTAGTGCGTAGAACGTATATGTCATACAGATATGTTTGTACGCTGACGTGCGCATTTTATATCTGACACGTGCATATTGCGTGTAACTTTGTTATCCAGCTAAACAAATCTGTTTACGTAATAATTAACAATTATTCTTTGAGATCTTCGTTTGTTTAGAAATTTAAACTGTTAAAGACGTTATTTGAAATAAGCAAGTGTTTTTATTTTTATAATATGCTATATTGGAATAGATATCAGGAATTTATATATGTTTAATAATATAAATGTATGTAAATATATACATATACGGTAGAACCTGTTTAAATTAATATTCTTGGGACCAAAGAATTATATTAATTTAAACAAATTATTAATTTGAGACAGGTTAATTAAATAAAAGTTGTGACCAAACAATTATATTAATTTAAATAAATTATTAATTTAAACAGTTTATGTATAAAATCGTTAATCACTATTTTATAAAATATATATTTAAAGTTTTGATAAGAAATTTGTCTATTTACTGCTACATAAAGTAAATTTCTGTATGTACTCGTGAAGTATTCTATACCATCATATATACTTTTGAGGATGCTCTCTCCCTCTCTCTCTCTCTCTTACACACACACACACACCCACACACAACATAAGCTAATAAAAGCATGCGTGTACACACAGATATTCTAAGGTGTACAGATGTACTACATGTACATAAATATATTTATATATATGTATGTATGTATGTATGTATGTATTGTGCTCTCATTATCTTCAACCTGCTTAAGAGATTACATGGCATCTAGTCAAAAAGGAAGTTGTGTGTGTGCGCGCGCGCGCGCGTGAGAGAGAGAGAGAGTACATCAAAAGTATATATGATAGTATAAAATACGTTCACTAGTACATACAAAAATGTACTTAAAACAACATTAATAATACAACCAAGTATGCATATACATTGTTTATATTGATACGTTAATGGTGTATTTTATATGTAATTTATCATTATAAATATGAATATTATAATGTAATCTACACACACACACAGATACAGATATATATTATATATATATATATATAACCTGGTGTGTATAACTTTAAATGTTAAAAAAGCAACATGTGAATTATGAAGTAAGCAACCTTGTGCTTTACATTAAACTTATTTTATTCGTAAGTAAGGTCTTCAATAGAAAAGCATATAAACTGACTGGAAAATAATGATAATCTTGTCGACAATAATATATATGTTTGTTCCACCCGGAAGAACAACGAGTAAACCTTGGAGCTGATTAATGCAAAACTGCAGAGCCTGACTTGCATAGGGACATGAAATAATCGGCTTCACGGACCACCTTGGGAACTTTATATAGAAGTACTTGATTATGATGATGATTATTGTTGGGCATCTACCATATCCAAGGAACACTATGATTATCCGTATTATGATTATCACCGGGATTATCACCTGACAATATTCCACATTTCTCATTATATATATAATTTATGTACACTGTATAACTTAGAATACATCGAGCTTCTATATGCTTACATATAGCGTGTGTGTGTAGAGAGAGAGAGAGAGAGAGCTGCAGTTAGAAGTACAGAAATGTGTGTTAATGTGCATATATATCAATAAGTGTGTGTGTGTGTTTTTGATTTGTTATATAATTCTTTCACACACATAAACGTTAATTTGGTTACGAGCTCTCTCTTCTCTCTCTCACAACACACCACACACACACACACACACAACACACACGTACAAAGGATATAAACACGTAATGTCTTATGCATATATATACGAAGCATACACTTACGGGCATACTATTGGGCATCTATCACAGAGTTCATCCAATGCCCTTGCAACTTCAGTAAGAGTGTTATTTACTTTTGGAACAAGTTCCATTGGGACCCAAGATCAGCTGTTGTGTCATTATCTGAAACCTGCTTAAGAGATCGCATGGCACCTAATCACAAAGTGACAAGGTTAGAGAGAGAGAGAGAGGGAGAGAGATGTATATATATAATACCAGTAAATAGGTTTTCATCTCATCAAGCGCAGGCACAACATTGTTAACATCATCCTGTGTATACACAAAGCCAAGACAAAGCAACCATGCGAAAACATAAATTACTAAGTGCTTTGACATACTTAAGTAAAGAAGTAAAACTTGGGTAAAATTTGCACGAGATTCGCTTAAAGAAAAGCTTCTTTTATATAATAAAATAAAGTATAATATCGAATCAATATAGGTGACCAATTTGATGTGAATTCAAATCTTATCCATAGCGTTTGTTGTACCTATGCATGTGATAATAATCTAAAAGAGCAAGATAAAATTCTTTTTAAAACATTATATATATAAATAATTAATATAAAACATAATTAAGTTTATTGATATTAAACATGATGTTGGTACACATATACAATGCCAGTGTATACATGTATAGTTAGTATTCCAATTTTTATATTATTAAATACATTGACTGTATACTAAATACCTCGCCAATGTAATTATAATTAATAAAATACAACGTTTTAAAGTCCTTGAGAGTATATTATGAAAACTTATATCAAATTAATTATGTTGAACAAATTTTATGCTTTACCTTAAACTCATTTTATTCTTGATTACTGAGGTCTTTAATATAAAAGGTTGGATCCAACGCACACGTGTGTTTGTGAGTGTAGTAATATATATTAAATTTCCTATACATCAGCATATATTATTTTATACATTTATTCAGGTAAAGGAGGATGAAGTTGCAAAGTATGCAGAAGAAAATGCTGCTTTGGAAAAAAATAGATATGCAAGCTTTTCATCCAAAAAGTCTGTATATTGATCAAAACGTTTGTATACTGATTAATTAGAGAGTTAATTAATACTAAAAGGGGTGGTAGTTCCTCGTCAATTGCATGGTGATGATGTTCTACAGTTTATACATACATACGTACATACATTGTGTGCGTGTGTAGAATCCATCTCTTAAAACGTTCTAAGAAATTTATTAATATACATGTACTTGTACTGATAAGAGTATTATATAAGCTGTTTCAAAACATGAGGTACAGTGCAAGTTTTAAGTTTCTATAATGAATAAACTTTAAAAATTTAATTGCCATCACTGCACTCTCTCTCTCGCATACAAACATCAAATATGTATATACTGTTACATTGTGTGTGTATACACTGTTTACTTGTGGATGTATATATTATTATCCACGAGAGTATTATGCTTTTCTTGATTGTTTAATAACATATTTAAAACGTTACTTAAATCGTTAAAGATTTTAAGTAGAACTTAGTTTTGAAGTTTTAAAAAAATTAGCTTGTTTTATATTTACTCTGTTAATAGTAAGAAGATTGTGTATTCTTATTTATCGTCTTTATCGTCTTTATGTAATATATAATATGTTAAACAAAAACTATATATTTTCAAAAGCTGTATGATATTGATAGGTTACAATTGTTGTTGTTGATTTGTATACTACTCCCTGTAGACTGTTTAGCCCAGAAAATATACCCCGGCATATACTCTTTGTGTATATAACCACGGCAACAAATATCACCAACAAGGCATTTACCTGTTTGATACTAACCTGTTGATTAGAATATTTGCCGCCATGGTATTTCGAGATCAATGTCGGAATCATACCCCCCTACCCTTCGTGCTTCCTCCAGCAGGTACCGTACATCCAAAATGATATCCCCTCTGGGTATATCCTCCCCGCTTGCTGGTATATTCTTGTTAGTTACTTATTGTTTATCCTGTCTTGTTGCTGTGTAGGTGGAAAAGGTGGTGCATTCTTTGCATGCTGTTGTTGAAGTGCAATGTGGTGTTGTAATAGAAATACTCTTCCCACTTGTTGCAATCTTTTCTCCTTAAGGCTCTGTTTGTAGCTCAAACCTCCATCCTAAACATAAAGCCCATAAGTAAATGCGTATGTGTGTTCTCTCTCTCTCTCTCTCACACACACACACACACACACGCGCACACTAGCAGTTACCGTCAGAATGTGTGAATGTGGCCAGAATTTGGAAATCTAAATCAGGCAATCGGGATGAAGAAACTCCAGGATGAAGTGTAGCAAGGCATGTGTCAAGGCACTCATCCAGATGCTCCACATCCACTGTATTCCAGTCTTCTATACGAACTTCAACCATATTCTCCACCATATTCTGTTCATCATCTCTATCTGTTGTATCTTCTCTATATAGTTCTCCTGTATATGATTCGTCTTCTACCTGTATTTCAACCGTATTCACCTCGTCCTCTCTAATATGTACTACCGTATCCAGACTATCTTCTGCATGTTCATCGACTGTATCTGGGCATGTACTTCATCAATATCTTGACTGTCTACTTCACATACGACTGTGACTGAGTAGTCTTCCTCTGGACGTAACTCAATTGTATGCAGATTGTCTTCTTCAACCATATTTCCGTATTTGAACTGTTTATCCATCAGCTATAACCGTCTCCCCTTGTCCTCGGACCTCAGCTGTACCTGAGTAGAATACCCCCTGTACTTCAGCACTATTAGAGTGATCTCCTGTATGCGTTACCATACTCAGTCCACCTTCCAAGTCATGATGTAACTCACTAGTATTCAAATTGTATTCTCTATGTATTTCAACCGTATCCAGCTCCTCTATATGTACTTCAACCGTATTTGAGCTCTGCTCTTGATGTATTTCAATAGCTTCCTGCCCTTCAACGACATTAGAGTCATCTTCTCTATGCTCTGAATCACATCATACTCCGTACTTGTACTTACATGCACAGTGTCTGAGACTGGTACAAGAAAGTAAGGAATATCTTATAATTGAATCAATATACAGAAATCTTTGTACCTGTGTTTAACGCGTCTTCTTCAATAGTATGCGAATTGAATACTCTTTCTAACTCCCTTCTTGACTTAATATATATTCTCCAGCGACTCTGGATAAAGAAAACTTCATCGTGAATAATCGACACACACCCGCACACGCATACATACACACACATTTATACCTGAATTACTTTAGCATATAAGTTCATTTTCCACTTCCGATAAGCTCTTTGGATCTTAATTCCACTTTGTTTTGTTAAAACATACCATCTTCTTGCTCTTAATCTCCTGTAAACTGCCTGAATCCTCGTGGCTGCACATTCCATTCGCCTCCTTTGAACTCTCCACTTTCTGCAAGTTATCATTATGAGCTCTCTCTCTATCTATGTGTGTGCTGTAGTTCTATATGTATATATTAGAAACCTCAGTTCTACAATATATTAGACTTAAAACTAAAAGTGTTAGATTAGACAAAAGTTAGAGATCAATATCTAACGTAATTGCTAGTGCACTCTTCACGCACAGGCACACACTCTCTCTATGTGTATAACACACATAGCAAATACATACCTTCTAGCAATGAAGGTCCTGAAGCATGCCTGGACTCTGATGGCTGCTCGCATCCATCGCTGTGTGTCATATGACGAGCTGGCAGAAGACTGTGCAAACGAGCTGTTTCTGGAGGTGGAAGTTCTGGAAATGTATGCAAGTGTAGATTGACGGAAATTACGAGCTGCCCATGACGTGGAATGAAGAGTGTGTTGATCGCCGTGTGCAGAAAGAAGGTGCAATCCACAATCTGCCCCATGTGATGCAGCCCTTCTCATCTGTATATGTCCCACAAATTCCCAGAATCTGTAAAGTTCAGATTCCCATCTTAATGTGAGATTACCTGAATGCAATTTCAGATGCAGATCTCTGTGGAGCCCTAAACTTTGATTTCAAGATGTTGATCTCAAACGATCCTAACCGTCCATTTGGTACATAGAAATACGTGTCAACATTGGTGTAAACCTTACATATCATATGGAAGGAGATGATTGAAACTTGAAAATGTTAAATAAAATACGTTGGATAATCCAGCCATTGGATTTTAAAGATGTGATGGTTATATTTCAGTCTTTTTTTTTTTTAACCCGCTATATAATTACTAATATAGTTTAGTATTGTAACCAAATCTTGATAAACATAAGCCTATCAGCCATGATTAGAGTGATAATTCATAAATTTAGATAACGTCCTGTAGTGAAGAATCTACACATCCACGTGGACAATCTTGCTTTCTTCTAAATCATAAATGTAAGTGTTACAAGTATAATGAAATTTGAATTGAGTTAGATGCAACCGCATAAACAATTTGTGCAATTCCTATACACGTCAATGGAGTTATTGTTCTTGAGTGGCATTCACATGACAGGATCACACTTTAGACAAGATGCAGCATGAAGATCATTACAAGCTACGATGAAAGTGAGTGTTATTTAGTTGTGCGTAGCAACTGACTAGTGCTATTTATCTAGTTATTAGAAAGTAATAATTTTGTAATAATATTATATATATATATATAATAATATATCTAATCTGGAGTAATATACTCATAAGTTTAAAGATGTTTTAATAAGGTTTTGAATTCTTAATATTCTGTTCTTTTAAAATATTAATTACTATATAATATATTTATTTAATAAATTGAAGATATTAAACATATTAACAACAATAAATCCCCAGAAACAAATTCATGACGAAATTTCATAATAATTTTTAAATTTTAAATGTAAATTTATAAAGTTTATATGAAAATAAAAAATCCCACAACAAAACATTACACTTTAATTTAAAGTTAGTAATGTTTTTAATATATACTGATATATATATATATATATATATATTAACGAATATATATTATATATTGATTTAAAATCTATAAATAAAAATTAAATGACATATAGTTATAAATAAAAAATATATAATCTCTTTTTTAAAATTGAAATTAAAATAAAAAATAATTTACATGATAAAAATATACTGATATATTATGTTCCAAAGTTCCTCCCATACTTACGGCCGAACTTTCGAACGTTGCATACGTACGTGTTACAAACAGCGTTACGAATGGCAAATTTTATTGAATGTGACGTTTGGTTTTAGACCGACCGAACGTGACAAACCTAAAAAAAGTATAAAGAAATCTTAATCTGCCACAAAGGTTCTTTTCTCTTGCCTCCCTTACGTGGAAGCATAATGAATGATAAACTTAGCTTAATGATAAACTTAATTAAATTCATGAAAATATTTAGAATCTTTAAAAGACATGACTCGAACCGAACGTGTGTTACGCGACGTTAGAACGTGTTACTAATGCTAAATTTCACCCGAACGTGTTAATTGGTAATTATGGTTCCTCCACAATAGAAAGGATAGGATCACACTGCATTATTAGATTGAGTTTACTTCACAAAAGAGAAGGTAAACCATGAGACCTGGACGAGCAAGGAGGCTAAAGAAGATTAGTAGACATGTACTTTGCATGATGAGTAATGGACAGAATAGAATACATATGGTAAGTGTGATAGTAAATATTTTATTCAAAGGGTATTTGATATATAGAATGTCTTCGAGAAACAAGTTAAGACGATTAAAAATGTTGACAAAAAGACCAAGTGGGAAAAACAGTACAAATTAATATTATGCGGAATATGCGGAGAACTCGTTCCCACGGTGTCATGATACATGTTCAAGAGTTCTGTTCAATATAAATATGTTATATATCTGCGGCTACGATGGATACGTGGAATGCGGGGAAAACTCGATATGTCTTATATATGACGTAAGATTACTGTTAAGTCACAAGTAGGTACGTATAGATAGTACAGTTCACTTCGCATTCACACTTGAGAAAGTATATAGGAAATCTTAATAAACTATATTAATCTTGTGGGCATTTTCCGTAGCACATACGGTCTCTACGCTACACAGATGCTATTCTCGTGCAGAATATACTCTTCTTCTCCCTGGGGCCCTTGTTGCTCTTCCTTCTCCGGCGGCTCCTCGCTTGAATTCAATTAAGGTAGCTACTTAGTTTCTGTATCCAGTTAGAATGATGTATAAGTAGATTACTGTGAAGGTTTTTTATGTGGTGGGATGGATCCTAAGAATAAGAATGGTGCTAGCACAAGTAAAAGTCCAAATCCATATCCGTCCTTCAAAATCTGATACGACCTCAGCGAGTACCTGTTCCTCTTCCTCCCCCTGAGCCACGAACGCCAAGAACAAATAGGACCACTGAGAGAAAACGGCAACAGAAGATAAAGAAGCTCAAGCAGCAATCTGCAGGGCTGGAAGTAAGTGATTCTCTCCTGGTTCTCTTGTTTTTGCGGCATTTGCTGTAATTTCAGTGACTCCGATGTTCTAGCAGAAGTTTGTTGTGGATTGAATGCCATAGACACAGTGATGCATTTGAATAGGAGAATTCTGGTTTAGTAATGGGTATTGCCTACATTTCAGATTGCGAGCTCCTTCTCTCTGGGTACTTGCTGAAATCTGCGTATTTCAGTGTAATTCGAGCTATTTGAGTTCTTTGCAGTGCCTTACAGAGAAGAATACTGTATAATTTAGTGTGATAGAGAGAGTGACTCACTTGGATAAGAGAATTAAGCTGTCTCTTATGGTGGTTTTGCCTACATTTTCAAAGGTATGTTACTCCTTTGAGGGCATTTGCTCTACTCGCAGTAGTTCAATGTAATACGAGCTCTTCAGCTCTTTAGAGTGCATTTTACACACAGGATATCATGGCTATGAATGTATTACAGGAAGTGCTGCATTTGGCTAGGAGAATTAATCTGTGTTTTTTGATATCTTTTGCCTACTTGTATGTGAGATATGTCCCCGCTTTGGGCATTTTTTTATTCTTAGGAGTTTTGCTGCTCAGTTAATGTGCTATATTTCTGTGTTTTAATGAACTTAGAAGTGTTTGAGAGGTTCTACCTACAATTTCTAAACGTGCATTTGCCAGTTGAGGGCATTTGCTGATTGATGCTTTCTGTACAGGAGGAGATTAGAAGAGCTGAAGGAGCACCTAAGGCGTCTTATGCATGTCAAGAGTAAGCAATACATATATACTTAGATATTTGTACTCATTAATTTACATTTTCGGCAGATTGGTAAACTTCATGCAAGAAACTGAGGACCCGTTTATTGAAAAGTAATTCATAATTTTCCCTATTGTCTAATATAAAATTATGTTATATATATATTATATAATTAAGCTTACGATCATACTTGATTAAGTTTAGTGTTATACATTATACATAATTAACATGCAGTAATGCACCTCCAAACCGAGTTGGAATAGATGGTTTATAACTCCGGGCAGGCGAGGGTGGAATTGTTGTTTTCGTTTCTAGTATATATATCAGATCCAAAGAGATTTGTAAACTAGACAATTCACAGGCTCGTGCATGAAAAGTCATGCGAAAGTGCACAGTTGACCCTTAAAAAACAAAGAATTTTAGTTTTTTTTTAAAAATCCTTTTGTATTGATTCGGACAGTTTACATTCGGCATTCATTTTTACTTTTGTATAATTATAAAATATCTGTAGTCAAGTGGTTAATTTATTTTTATTAACTAGTATAATATATTTGCATTTTTTCTCTGCTGCTGCGAAACATTATTGTCGGCAAGCTATTCACCACATCACCACATGACAAAGACACACGGTGTGTACGTGTCTATATATACAAATATAAGTTATATACACTTAAATGATATTATAATACTTGAATGATATATATACACAGGGTATAGACACAAACACACGCACCGTGTATATATTATGCAAATGGAATATTTATATAATCCATTAGTTGCTTACGACATCGCCTGTCGGATTGTGCGTAATGTGATTGCATATAGGTAAACTGCAGATATGCAGATATGTTAACATAATATAATACTGTAAAGTGGTGCATGTGTGTGTATGTATTAGATGCAGTACACACATGTATGCAAGGTAGGTTGAACCTGTTGTACGTGATTGTGTCGTCTCTTGTCTCTTGTTGGGGTGTGAAATGTACATTCATTTTCTTTCCATTTATTTACTTTCTTTAGTTTTATCACGGTAATGGCAGATTTTTATGCCTTGGCAGCTATTATCTCACGCGCACATATGAAGCTTTTAGAGGGGACTGTTCCTTAATCTTTGTTTTTATTTTTTCTTTTTTTTTAACTACACAGCTCTATCTTTTTTTTAACTACACAGCTCTAAGAATTCATCTGCAAACTTTTTGAAGTAATGCAAAAATAAATGTTTACAATGATTTATATCATTTCTGTTTAATTATTAATACTCTGGTGATTTTATGAATGTGCACTTCAAAAGTTTACTACATATTTATAAAAGGTAGCTTTAAAGTGTACAATCAACTAGCATTGTAGTCTATTTAATTATTTAAATACAACATTTGGTAATGTTGAAATTATATACAATGATTTTAATAACTATATGCAATCTAACAATAACATAGTGAATATGTCATGTTAATTACTCAACAAACATATCTTAACATGCAATAACTAATCAAACATAGAAAAATAAAATTCTAAGTGTGGTGCAAAACACAGTATATATTTATCATAATAAACATCTTTTTAACATGGGACTTCTAAAAAAGTACATTAAAGAAAATGATGATCCTTATATTTGATCTCATCTTTCCTATACATATGGAGTGATCTTCACTTTTATTATTTGCTTTTAAAAGTATGCATTTAATAATGTTATTTTTTCATATTTCTTCAGTAAAAAATGAAAAGATAATATGATTTTTCTTGTTTTTTTTCGCTTTTAGAAGTAGGCATTCTGACAATATTTATTTTGTACATATTCTTTAGCAAAAATGGAAGGATAATATAATTTCAACATAATCATCATAACATTGATCTTTTGGATGCAATTTTTCTTGTTTATTATTTATGTGTTATAGATGAATCTTTACTTTATATCTACTATTTGTAGAGACATCTATTAATAAGTTTATTTACAATTGTTCATTCCGAATGAATTATTTATAAATAATTCAAAATTAAAATATCTCGTGGAAATTTAATGGTTGTCACAAGCATTGTAATTTTTTCCCCGAGGACTTCACTTTCCATATATGTATATACCATGTGCAAACACGAGATAATTATTTGCTCCTTATATGCAAAATCCACTTGAAAGCCCCCTAACTACTTACAAATACACATTTTTTATATTTTATATTAACCCCTTAGATATACATTTATTTCATTTCCATGTAAAAATTGGATGCTTAAACTTACATTTAAGTCAATTTTACAATTTTTATTACCGATGCTGAAGAATTGGTTCCCGAGTTGTTGATTACAAATTCATTAAACATTTAACAATCGATGTCTTCAATGCATATAGCTATTTCTCAATGTATATGTAAATGATGCAAGCCCAATGACACTCGCAATTCCAACCCTCATTTTCATCATGGTAATAAAAGGAATACCAAGTAGTTCCCCCTTCCTCACACATCTTCTTGTAGTAGGCAAGGATGAACTCCAAATGTCCTTCTGTGGCAAATGCTGGAAGATCATGTATATCTATGTATCCCTAGAATTCTCCATGCATTGCCCACTTTCTTCCTGATGCTCAAAACACGACTGATATACCAAACACACATGGTAAGAATTTGCCTCTTCCTATTCGACCAAATGCCTGTTCTTTAGGAATAATCTCTTCGAACCAGAGACCACACTTAGAGCCAACAAAATTGTTGTTGATGTGCTTCAAGTCTTTGTAGGAGTAGCATACACAACATTGTTCTTGACACGAGTCAACCTATCCTTAGAAAGCCAAGGGTTGCCATTGAGATGGCTCACCAATTGCTCTTGCAAACATCTTTCCCATCGACCTTGACCAGAGATTTTACCAACACTGACTCAATTCCATCAGCCCTCGTCAAACACATGTCTTATTCAAACCTGTTATCAATAGTTCGTCTTCTTCTATGTCAGCTTCCTCAAGATGGTCCTCAGAAACACCAATATCCACAGGCTCAATAGATTATCTAATTTGTCTTGACCTATGGATGCAACGTCAACTCTATCTTTGTGGAAGTCTTCAAAAAGCTATGGTGTTTGAAACCAAGAGGGACCATCAACCTCTTGTTTGCTTTGCAAGTCATGCCAAGCTCATGACACAATGATTGTGTAGAGTCTAGTCCTTCTTGTAAAACTGAAACAATTTCAGCATCTGTTGCTACTCTAGAAAAGTCTAAAAGATTAGCTTCCTGTGGTTCTGGTTCGTTGTTGCTCAAGTTGACCCATATGCTTTCTTGTTTATGATGCTTCTCTTGAACTTCAAGTCACCTGCTGCTTCAAACATTGCTACTTGATTGATGGCCCTAGCACTATCCATGACGTCCTTCCATCATAAACGTGTTCATTTTGGACCATGCTCCAAGCTTGGAGAAAAAGTTTTCACAAGTGTCTGATCTAGTACGTGCAAATGGAACTTGGTAACCTGGGTGAAAATCTTGAAAGCACATGATCAAATGAACCGTAAAGTGGCATGATAGTTGGATGTCAAGAAATGTTTCGCTGCTAAGAAAGTTCTGTTTCAAAGTCTCGTTTCCATTTTTGTGATCCAGAGCCTCCACAATCTGCAAAACAAAGTAATACGAATATATTTATTATAGTATACTATTAACATACAATGCAGTATAATACCATACATACAAGCTATAAATGCTCTGCAAACTAGTCTGATGTAAATATATTCCAAGCATGTAGAGTCTAGAGAGTTTCTCTTTGCTTTCATACCAAAGTTCAAGTAAAATCACATACCGATAAAAGAAGGAAACTTTTGTTGCAGATTTAACGCAAACTCATGTGGGGGATAAATATATATCAATATATGAGGCAACTATGTCCAAATATGCTTCTGTTCCTTGTGTTCTAGCAGGTTTAGAACTCACTGGATCTCCTAAATGGCGTAGAAGTTTCTGAATACTTTGTGAGGCAAGTTTTGTGCTGTTGTCCAGTTCTGGCAATCAAGACGTTTGATATCGCCAAGTTGTAAACCATGCATACCTTGAAACATTTAAAAAATGAGTCAAACATCATTCAAATGGGCAAGATATTCTCCCAAGAACAAAGACTTAGAGCCGCTATCAAGAGGATTAATGAGTTTCTTGCCATTGTGAATGAAATCTTGGTCATGTAGATTGCATACTAACTGATTTGTTTGGAGCAGGAGAAAATCCAGCCTTGCCATGGAAGGCTATAGTCATTCCTTGAGAATGTCATGTCCTGTAGCATCAACTTCCTCCTTCGTGCATCTCCATCATATGAGTGTCCTATCATGGGCCCAAGCATAGATCACAAATGAATGTTCCATAGTCGTTCTATTTTCCTCCACTGCTCACGAATATGCATTGACTTGAACTTGTTACAAGCAGCGAATATCGCTGTAGTGGAATCGTGCTACGAATGTATTAGCGTATGAAGTTTAAATTAACTAATTACAGTAATTATGGAGTAAAAATCAGACTATTATTACAGTAATTATGGAATAAAAAATGACTACAAAATACTGTAGGTAGTGAATTGCTACCACCAAAAAATTCGCTGGTTACAAGTATGAATGATTCCTAGAAGCAAACTTATTAATAACAAATTTGTAGAAGCAAAAGATCTTACCAATAACAAAGGTTAGGGAGTTGAGCATGCAGTGGGTTCACAATAAAAACTCAGCCCATGTTTGCAATAACACTATTCTGGAATGCATCCACTATAATGTTGTAACCTGCTTCGTTCTCGCCAACTGAAGGTGTGAAGCTTTCAGAACAAACGTGATCTTCTTGTGTAAAAGGAAAGCTACATAAGTAGCAAATGTGTGTGTGTGTGTGTGTGAGAGAGAGAGAGGGGGGGGGGGGGGGCATAAATTTAGCCATATATATATAAGATATACTCGGTACACATACATAAATATATAAGATATATTCAAGCGTGTGTATATACATGTGTAAGCTCTGCTGCTTCCATGGCTTTGAGAATATCCAATTTGGTTTTAGAGAACACTCACAAGAGAGAGAGAGAGGAGAAGAGAGGAGAGGAGAGAGAGAGAAAGAGTGAGAGACAGGCATACACTTAGCCATATATATAAAATATACTTTGTACACATACACAGATATATAAGATATACTCATGCATGTGTGTATACATATGTGTAGGCTCCGCTGCTTCTATGGCTTCGAGAATATCTAATTTGATTTTAAAGAACACTCATAAGAGAGAGAGAGGAGAGTAGAGGAGAGAGAGAGAGAGAGAGTGAGAGACAGGCATACACTCAGCCATATATATAAAATATACTTTGTACACATACATAGATATATAAGATATACTCATGCATGTGTATACATGTGTAAGCTCCGCTGCTTCTATGGCTTCGAGAATATCTAATTTGATTTTAAAGAACACTCATAAGAGAGAGAGAGAGAAGAGAAGAGAGAGAGTTCTATATGAAATTTTAAAATCCTTAGTCAAAACATGCATGTTGATAAGTCAATTTGTTATCAAAATTCAAACAATATATTAGTCAAGTGTTTAAAAAATAATGTGAATTGAAG
This sequence comes from Selaginella tamariscina, assembly GCA_003024785.1. NCBI lineage: Eukaryota > Viridiplantae > Streptophyta > Lycopodiopsida > Selaginellales > Selaginellaceae > Selaginella > Selaginella tamariscina. The sequence continues at coordinate 1,144,159 of PUQB01000016.1, forward strand.
TTATGTAATATATATATATAGGCATTTACATAAATACACAGATGTGTGCAAGTATTAACAACAATAGTCATTAATTATATTATTTCTATGTGTAATTGTTAATCCATATGGAATTTACACGTCATTCTTTATTTCTCACATAATAAGTACGTTTGATGCATGCTTATTACATGATAGCATATTAATTTGATTTATATATATAGAATTTAATACATGTGCTATCAAATATTTGATACATGTATTAATAGTTTTGATATTTAAATTTAATTTTAAAATATTTAAATACATTTTAATGTATACAAATACACTTAGTAGTACAAATTCAAATACACTTAGTAGTACATCAAAGAGAGAGAGAGAAAGAGATGCATACACTCAGCTATATATAAGATATACTCGGTACACATACACACTGATATATAAGATATACTTATGGATGTGTATATACATATGTGTAGGCTTTGCTGCTTCCATGGCTTCCATGACGGAGAATGTTTATAATTACCTTTGTCCATAGAATCAGTATGTCACGACTTTGATCCCAATGAATCGCACATTTTATTGCTGTCTCATTATTGTTGGCACTGTTCCAGCTTCAAGTTGCAAGGCACTCATCTTGGCTTTGTATGTATCTGCAGCAAAAGCACATCAGAAATTGCTCAATGAACATTACAGACTAGTTACCTGCAAGGTTCACAATTCTATCCTCATTGATGCCAACATGGCAATGAAACTTTGTTCTCAATCCCTAGGCTGTACTTGATACACTTGGTCCTTTGACATTCATGCTGATGAAGTTATGTACGCGGCTTCCACCCTAGATTTTCAGAACTTGGAAAATCTGCTTTGTTGTTTCGTGGTACCGAATGCCTTGCTTCTTGTGTGTCAAATGCTGGACAATATCTAGCAACAACTGCCAAACAGTTTCGTTGCCTTCAAATTTCCCTGATGCATGAGCATTGATGATATCTTTGCAGAACTTGCCGAGTCCTTGTGAACAACAGACTCTCGCAAATTGTCATGCAGTGATCTACATCTCGCAGAGAGAGCCACATTTCTCAAACGTAGCCAAATATTGTCTCATCGCAAGATATTGTTATCTCTTGAAACTTTTCGACTCTTGTCTAGACGTTCATTGCTCGTCATGTAATCATTCCGCATGCCACGTAAGTTGCCTCTTTCGCCTCTTTGTAGTGTAGCCTTCGACAGTCTTCTGCTCTGGCATGAAAATCAGAGAGCAGAGGTATATGTGCACACTTTGAACATTGAGTTCCTGAAAAACAACCTCCCAGCTCGGCTGCTACACTCATTATGCCTAAAAGTTCCATGAACCTCTACTTCCTGGCCTGTATTCGAGTACAAGTTTGCCTATATAATTTGGTTCACTAAACCACTGTTTCCTGGATGACTATCCTGCAGCATTCCCCTCAAGTCCACCTCTACTATTCCATACTTGTGTCTCATCTGCCAAAAGCCATGACAGACAGTTCTACCACTCACTACATAATGAAACCATCGTCACTCCAAATGAAAGAAAGTCTACATTCACTTACTTGATGAATTGCCCTCTCCAACCTCTCCAGACCTTTTTCCCGGCCTATTCCCTACATCTGAAACTACAAAGTTTTACTCCTAATTATTAATTTGTTACTAAAAGAAAATTATAAAGTGGTGTTTACCTGTGCAGAAGAATCCATGCAAGTTAGATTGTTTGTCTTTGTCAGAAGCTAGCTTCATCTTCTTTGGAGGACGCCCTAGCTGTCTTGGTGCTTCTACACCTCGTTTGTGGCCCTTCGATGCTAAGTGGAACTTTAGGTTGTTCTCAAGGCTGCTTGTTTCAAATACGCAGATCAATTTGCCACAAGCTTTGCATTCAACTGCAATCGTTTGTTTTGTCGTGAAATTCTGGATGTTAGGCTAATAAAGAGGGAACTCCAATCTTGTTTCGCTAGCAAACTTGCCCACCACTTCAGTCATCAGTTGCTCTACTGACAAACGAGTCTCCGAACCTGTTCGAATTCTTGTATTACTACTGTTGCTACCTCGTGTGCCTCATTATCGTCATCAGATAGTTCCATTGCAAATGAACATTCATTTTTCTTTAGGTTCTCTTCATATTTCCTTCCGAAGCAGTGTTTGTTGAAGAAGTTATAACAAGTATCTTTGAGTCCCTTCCCATATACCAAATCACATTCATGGCAATACACTCCAAAGACTAGCTGATCACCTCTGTCATAGGATATAACTCACATTTGTCTGTGCGTCCCTATGCCCGAAATCTCAACAAATTTTTCCTCCAGGATTTCTTCCATTCATGAACAAGATGAGGATGAGCCTTCTTCGAGTGTAATCCTAAACGAACAATAGCATCATTGCTTGCCTCATTATTGCATTATTGTGCTGAGGATAGAGTCGTCTGTAGAAGCAGTAGCACCATTGCCTTCAAGCCTCACAAGGATCTCATCATCCCAAAAGACATGTTGCTCTTGATTTTTTTGTACAAAAACGCATTTTGACCCTGTAATGCTGGAATTTCATCTAGAGCAATCTCGTCCCTGACCTTATCAAATGTGTAGTTGCCAAAAACATGAACAAAACCCAGCATTCATCGAGGATGAGATTCACAACTACATCGCACCCTGCATCTTGCTCCATCTCCAGCCTTTAATTTTCCAACCCTAAACCGTATATACGAATTTCCATTATAATTGCAAAAACCCCCATCCCCGTACGTATGCGTACGAAATGTAGTAAAAAAAAACCCATGCCACTTATGCACATAGTGTATACGGATTGTGAAGAGTGAAGTCCCCGGGGTTTTTTCCATTTCCTTTGCCATTTCTAAATGATTTTACATATACTTCTTTGAGTATACTTGAGATTGATTGCATATCTTTTGGAGATAAAAATGTAATTTTTAACACCAAAAATAAACTCCTATGCAAGCATATCTTTTGTGTCTATTAATGTCATTATATGATAATAGTCAACGAAGAAATAACCTGCATGTGACAAGTTGTGTTCATGAGCTGGCCTACCCAATCCATTCTACTTAGCTATGTGGTTTCAGAGTTTTCATAAACAACACTCTTAACAAATGCCTTATTGTATTAGTCCTTGTGGACAAACATAACATTGGAATTCTAGATGATAACCTTTATGAATTATGTGTGACAATCAATGGATCATTCTCAACTTATTGCTCACCTTATGAAAACCACATAACAAAGTCCCTTCCTTAGCAAATAATACCATGTTTGCTTTCTAACATGCACCAAGGACCATGTGTGCATGGTATTAATGACAATATCCTTCATAAGATTCAAACCTTGCGTGTCACATAGGTCTAGTAAAATGGACTGCCCACACAACCAAATGAACTTCTTACCACTTCTGCTTAAATGTGGAAGATGTTTTGATGTTATCAACCATACAATGTCGAGTCCCGACAAAAAGAGGGCTTCCGGGCTTGGACCCGGAATATTCTAAAGAATCTACCAGAATATTCTTAGAATATTCCTAAATATTCTTAGAATTTAGGATTTTGGCTCAGTCGGCAATTAACAACAAAAAATATTTAAATCATAGCCATGTTTATACTGTATTATTAAAGTTTTATTTCAACACCAAAGAGTACAATTCAACACTTGTCACTTCTTCTTACGATTGAGCAATGCTGCAATTCGTGAACCACCAGTCCTACTTGACGTCGCTATTGGTTGGGTTGGGATTTCCTCTGGCTGGATGTTCTCTTTAATCCTGTTCATAGCAATTCTCCCGAGCTCAGGGTTCTTCTCAGTCCCAACAATGTTTCTCCCCAGCTCGATAGCTGCAAGCATTGAGGACCCCGTACCACTGCCTATATCCCAGATAAGATCACCTGGCCGGGTGAGTCGTTCTATCACGAGCTGCATCAATCGAGTGCTCTTCGGTTGGTAGTCCATCCTGCATGTGAAGATAATGGTAAATACTTAAATTGTTGAAATGAAATGCCTACCATGGTTCTTGGAACCGCTCAGGATTATCAACAAGAATTGTTGATGACAAACGCAGCGGATTATCGCGCAATCCTCTAGATGCATCTTGGAAGACAAGAAGGAGCAGGATGCTCTCCTGTTAAAACATCAAAAATCATTAATGAACTTCATGAATAAAGAAAAAAGTACCTTCATCTTGTTGCGGTAGCCCCAACCACGCCCTCTGTAGATGTAGTACGTTGCAGCAAGTTGAAGGTCCACCACACTTGCAGCTCGGACAACTTGATCCCAGGTGTTTGCTGCAGCAAACACAACCAACCAACCATTTGCAGCCATATGCATACCTGCAAACTGGAGTGCTTCATCGAACTTCACTGGATCAAGGTAGAGGTATGGCGTATCACTCGTTGTATTTCCTGGCAAGGTCCCATTTGGAAGGTCGAAGATCACCAAGTTGAAACCATATTCTCCCGCAATATGCTGGTAGCGAGTCTGGCTGTCAGCTGTATGGTACCTGGCCACCTGTGTCTGAACTTTTCTATAAGGAACCAGTCTAGCGTCAGGAACCTCCTCTTCCTTCTCATCCGTGAGCACGGCCTGTTGCATCTCCTCGATGTCATCAATCGCCAAGAAATTATCACCTCGAGTTGTAGCAAGTGAAGGGACGAATGTGACCAAGTCATCCTTGATGTCCATGGTTCCCTGCGATGGTAGCACTTCAGATAAATTGAATAAGGCAGCTGGATCGCGAGTAGTGGAGGTGCCAGCTACTGTATCTGAGTCTTCTTTGACTGCTGCACAGGCTGACGCCGCTTTGCCTTGGCCTTTGTCTTCTTAATGAAGTCGACCTCTGCCGGATCCCATGAGATGCATGGGAGATCTTTTGAGTGTTCATTGTAGAGATCCTTCTCCCATGTTGGTGGTTGCCCAGGTGGATAATCAAGCCAGAACGGTACGTTACACGTTCGAACTCTGTCAGGCCAGATCTTGTCTTCGACCACATGTGTGGTGCTTCCATGTAATCTGACCAGAATACCATAGTCTGTGTGTGAGGCACCTTTCTCGCTGCGACATACCTGTAATGAACATATAGTAGTGTCAGAATGTAACAATGTCAAGAAGATCATCCTTACCTCCAAATCATCCTTCTTGCTGTCTCTTCGTGTTCGAGGAACTCTTTCGGCTCTATGGAGTAAGTGAACTTCACACACTCATGGAATGGCTGGAACATCACGTTCTTGCATTTTACCCGCACTTCATCGTACCAAGTCGTGAAATCTGTAACCGGCCGCTCCACTCGCCATCCTCGATGAGTCCCGTGAGAATCTGTACTGCCTCCTCTCTGATGCCGCCAATACAAATCGATAGTAAACCACCTTATCCACTCCTTATCCTGAACACCCGGCAATCCAAGTGTCTCTTGCTCTCTCTTCAGATCGAGACGTACCAGTTTATTGAAGTACATGATTCTCGTCTCGTTTGGAATTCTCGCCCTTGAAAGCGCGTACAGCTTTTCCAACCCCATCCATCTGCATTGTTTCCATGTGATTTGGGTCACCTTGTCGAACCACTCTTCACCCAATGCAGGATCGATGATGGCTAAGATCTTCATCATGCGCTTGTCATGCTTAATGTAGACCTGTTGTTGCTCCTGGTATTTGTTGCCTTTGGATGCCCTTGCAGCCTTCTCAAGATCATCCTCAATCTCACTCTGTAATTCACAGACGTAATCAACTAAGTAATATAAGTGTGAGACGTGGTACCTCAAAAAAATCTTTGCACAGATCAAATTCGGAAGTGGATGCCAAGCTTGTTGTCCAGTTGCGCTTTCCTTCCACTTTCTTATGTCATCTCGTTCCTTGTCACTGAGCCTGGCCAAGATCTTCGCTGTGCCCTCCTCACTGGTGCAACATGTCTTCACAGATAGCAGAAGATGTGGCAGTGTGGTTTGCACTGCCGTTGCGGAGGAACTGCATATTTGAAAATCTCGAAGTTAGTTAATCCTATGATCTAGAGGTCACTATGTTTACCTATTAATTTGCTGAAACATTGTCACAAGCTGAAGATTATCCATGACCCCAGCACGGATGAAGCCTGATCGCACTCTCACTGCCCACTGAATTCTTATCTTCCGTGTCTTCTGTGTACAGCTTCTGAAGCACCTTTAGCCTGTGATTACCATCCCAACAGATGAACTTCTTCATCGAAAGCATTGGTGCCCATTGCCGGAACATGTCGGACTGAAGCTCCTCCTCAAAAGCCAAATGCTGAGCATACATCGCTTCATCGCTTCTCAATGCTGCCAGATCTGCATCTGTCATGGGGTCCCCAACTTGAAGGATGAACTGAGTGGTGTTGCGCAAATAACCAACTGCCTTCTTGAAACTCCTAGTCAAAGATTCCAGATCCGCTGGATTGACTCTCCGCACCTGCTCATTTCCCAGAATTCGGCAAATAGGGACATCCGGTGCCTCTCCATATTCTCGGATTGTGATCTTCGCGAGAAGACGCACTGCACTCTCCGAATGCATGCTGGCTGCAATGTTGTAAACTTCCTCATTATCTGGCACTTCTGCTTTACCCTTCTTCTTCTTCTTAGCAGCCTCTGAATCTCCAGCAGCTTTGCGTCGTCTCTTCTTTCTTGGGTTCATCCTCTTCGTCACTCGACAAAGTCACTGCGCATGAGGCTTGTGTGCCTTCTGTCTGCTCCTGTGTCTCCTGTGGTAAGACATCATCCTCAACTTCTTCAACAAAGTCTGATTGTTCTTGTTGGGGTTGAACTACATCCTCTTGCTCTCCTGACCAGTCCTGCTGGCTTGCCTGTTCAACTGGAGCATCACTTGAAGGTCCTTGTTCCTGAACCACAGCCAGCTTCCTACTTCCTCTCCCACGACCCCGACGCCCTCTCTGAATTGCAGCTCTAGCTTCTGCTTCTCTCTCAGTAGGCTCCTTCATCTTCTTTTCTTGTAAACGTTGTGAAGAGCGCATCTACAAAAGCAATAAGGTTTAACAAAAAACTGTAATAAATGTTCAAAGATGTTTAATAAAAATTAAAAAAACATACTAGCCCTCACAGTCGGCGTGCCGACTGGCTGAGCAGCAAAGTCCCAGTCGGCATGCCGACTGGGCTGGCATCAAAGGGAGTCCCAGTCGGCATGCCGACTGGGCCTGGCAACAAAGGGAGCCCAGTCGGCATGCCGACTGGGACTGGCAACAAAGGGAGGCCCAGTCTGGGACTGGGAACGAAGCAAGGCCCAGTCAAAATGCTAGGTGGGACTAGAACAGTCAACCCTAGTCAAAATGCTGACTGGGGCTGGAACAGTCAACCCCGGTCAAAATGTTGACTGGATCTGGAACAGTCCACCCCAGTCGGCCTGCCGACTGGGACGGACAACGAAGTCAGTCCGAGTCGGCAGGCCGACTCGGATTTCTTGCAACTGTGAAGAGATGTAAAAAGATGAACAGATCATGAAAAGATCATGAGCAGATCATGAAGAAATCAGAAAATACTCACCCCCTCAATGGAAGCCTATTGTGATTAATCCCTGGAGCCACACTTGCTCCACGCTATGCCCCCAAATGCGCCGCTGCTCCACGAAAACCTAGCCGCCCCGCTGCCCTAGCCGCCCTAATTGCAAAACCCTAGCCGCCCTAAATCAATTAAAAACCAACCTAATTTCTGTAAACATATTGCATGCATGATCGCCACTTGTACATAGTAAAACTTTTTAATTTACAAAAAACCTACCCAGACGCAGTAAATTAATTTCACTCTTCTACCCAGACGCACGCAATTAATATTATTTTTAATATTTGTCAATGAAATGATTGCCTCACGACTAACAAACACATTAACCATCGTGTGTAATATGTTCATTGTCTTTGAATTTTAACTTTTGTTTGTTCCATTTTTGCTACATGGCAAGAATCAGCTACAATGGTGTTGACAAGGACTTCCCTGCAGATGAAGATGGTATTGCATTTGTCTTTGAAACAGATCTCAGGTCTGCATTTGACATTCCACCTTGGCAATCTTTTAAAGTGCTGCATTTGATGTCTGTTGTTGGTGGAGATGCTGCGAATGTTGAGGTAGAACCAGAAGGGGCAAGAGCTAGCAGTTTTGTGTATTACACACTTCTTCCTTCCAAAGGACCGCTATTCCGGTTGGAGACAACAGATCGGGACAATTCTATGGTAACAATACTTCGCAATAGTCAGAGATGTAGGATTGGGAAGCAACTGGTGGTCTCGTCATCGATTCAGCAAGTTGCTGAGGTCCCAGAAGATTGCAACGGAAATGTGATTTACGAGTTGCCAGCACACGAAACAATGAAGGACAAGTACAAAGGGATGAATAGGAAGGATGGGTGTGATTACTGGACTCAACGCTGCACAACACATTGGAATGTTCCAGCTCGTGTTAGTCGCAGTTCATGTATTGGCCACATGAAATGCGTAAAGGAAACATGTCCGTTCATCAGCTTCAGTAAGAAAGCAAATGACTGCCAATTTAAGGGCACCATTGATAAAGTCCAGTTATCTTCAGATGGTAGAGTGCTTGGAATGAAGTGTGTGCATTGCAACAATGAGCCCCTTCTAGTGCAGACATGCTCCGTTGTTGCATATTACATAATTCCAGATGATATCACATGCACGAGGCTTTTCATCCATCTTGGAGAACATCAACACCCACGTAGACCACCCGAATCCATGGTCTCTAAAGACAGAGCTAAGGAGACAATCAACAAAGCAGTCGCTGCAACCCCAAGAACTAATCAACGTGTCATAGAGTTTCAAGCAGCACGCAATATAATTTTGGAAAAACTGGTAACAGATTCTGGAGATGTATCATACGACAAGGTTCTACTACCACTCACAAATCACCGCCGGTAAGCAAAAAAATTATTATTTCCTTTTGGAGATGCTTAACCTTTCCAATGTAGAACAAGAGAATGGATATCTCAGGCTAGAACAACAGACACTCGTTTCAAAGAAGGTTACGAAGGACTTCTGCAGTTAAAGAAGAAGCTATCAATCCCATTCATACATGTTATCCACATACCCGGAATGGACCTCAACGGAGCTGAAGAGCAGCCTTTAATCTTCAAAATGACGGTTGCCGGCCCAGGATCCGGAATAGACTACATTAGAAGGTGTCAATCTGGAGGTGATCTCGAACAGCAGTGGGTGGTGCTAGACCACACATATCGTATTGATGATTGGTGTACACTGGGAATACATCTCTATGATCCATTGTAAGTATTAACATATCTATGTTTTAAAATACTTACTAATATAATGCACTTATGTTTGTGTAGTTTAAGGTCGATGGTGACACTTGCTTATGGTGACATGATCAGGGAGGATAGTGTGGCGGTGATCAAATTTTTGAACACTATGCTTCAAGTGTGCAGCAAGCAAGGACTTCATAATGTGAACTTTGCGGGGTTCATGTCAGATGAGTCAGGTGCAATTTGGTTAGCATTGCGTCAAGTTTTCAACAATGGGTCAAAGATGAGAGGAAGAGAAAGGAGTTGTTTGTTCCATTACATGCAGTCAGTGCGTCAAGTTACAAAGAAGTGGATACTTGAGGAACACAGGGAGGAGCACATGAACCTTGCACGCTCATGGCCTGCAGCACTAACCAACCAAGATAAGTTGGAACGACGAGTAATGTTGGAGTCATTTTGGGAAGGCAGGTCCAGTAACGTTAGCGCTTTGCAAACATGGCTGTCATGGTGGGCAAGACATGAAGATCATATTTCCATGACAGAGATAATTGACTTGACAGAAGATGGTGTTGCGAATGTGCCTACCACTAACAACTCCGAAGTTGTTCATGCAAGAGCACGAAGAGCAAGGCTGACGAAGCGTGTTCCTTTGTTGGAGGCAACAATGTTAGATTTAACAGATGCTGTTTTCCAAAGTGCAAAGGTCAAGGCATCATTTGAAGGGAGATATTCAGGCACAGGTCCTTCCATGGAAACTCTTCTGAAACGTGCACAGCAGAAACTTTCAGCGGGAAAATCAGTGTCTCCAACAACTTTTGCAAATCTTGTTAGTGATGAAGAGCATCTTGCAAGTCCAGAGTTTGCCTCTACAACAAATGTTCGTGTTCGAACCGTTCGTCAACCGTCAACTGGGGACCATGGGATTGATGCACTTCGTACACATAGACATGACACACAATATGCAGAACAAGTCATCCCAAATGCACGCAGGAAAAAACTCAAGTTTCAAGATGTCAATGTCACTGAAAGAGAGACGTTGATGACTCAGTGGGCCATCAGACGCATTGGGGAGGCAAGTCAGGTGAAATGTCTAGGTCTCACTCAGGACGGTAACAGCAAGTGTGGCAGACCCATAGGATATCCACATCGTGTACCGGCACCAGGATTTCACGGTAGACGGCAATATACAAATGCATTTGGGAACATTGAGTTCACTCATCAGATGCTATGGTTCTGCCCACGCGATTCTTGTTGCTTCAGACGACCATATGCAGGGATTCCTCCTGAGAGTATTCCAGAAGTTCCAGAGGTTTGGCCAGTTCAAAAAGGAACAAACTTGAATGCAAATGAGGTTGAAGCTCTTCTGAAAGCAGGATTCAAGTTGGAGGGATTTGAAGAAATGGTAGACGACAGTAGTAGCCGAATGGATCGAACACCATCACCACCAAGAGGAGAGGGAGCACATAGAGTACCAACATACCATGGACGGAGTGTGCGAACACCAACAAGAATGTCCAAGGAACATGAGAAACATTACAACCAGGCAAAGATTCTTCAAGGTCGGATCAACAACGTGGAGGTGGTTCAAAGAGGGAAGACTGAGGCCTTCATTGTCTCTGCAGGCATGCAATCTGCTAAGGTAACAATTTCTACTGTTCCGTCATGCACTTGTGCAACTTTTCAGAAAGCCAAGAACTGGAGCCCCTGCCAACACATGTATTTTGTGTACACTCATGTTCTTGGATTAGACCCAACGATTACTTACTTCTTACAGAGGCGGACCCTTACTCCAGCAGAAGTGCATCGGTTATTGGTTGGTTGCAAGCGCAATGTCGAACCTGCGACTTTTTAAGTTTAGTCGGTATAGTAAAGTCTAGTCGGCAAATAATTAGCGTTTTTCACTTGTTGGTCGGCATTTTATATTGAAAGTTAAAGATAATCTACTTGGCAGAATATTCTAGAATATTCCCTTTTATTTGACAGAATATTCCTGGATATTCGGGAATATGCG
>PUQB01000160.1:0-43052 GCA_003024785.1 Selaginella tamariscina
TTTGGCTTATGTAATGCACCCTTTACGTTTCAAAGAATTATAACGGATACCTTTCGTGAATACCTTTTAGATTTTATGAAAGTCTTTATGGATGACTTTAGTGTGTATAGTACAAAACAGGAACATTTACAGTGTTTGGAAAAATGTTTCCAGAAATGCAGACAAAATTCAGTTGCTTTAAATCCAGAAAAATGTAATTTTTTTGTTAAATCAGGAGTCCTTTTAGGACATGTGGTTTGTAGGAAGGAATATTGGTTGATCAGGACAAGGTTAAGGTTATCCTTAGCCTACAACCACCACAGGATATAAAGGAGTTACGAAGGTTTTTAGGCAAAATAGGCTACCATAGGCGGTTATAAAGCATTATGCTAAACTCGCCAAACCTTTAACCGACTTGCTTAAGGTTGATGTGCCATATGTTTGGACTTCAGAGTGTCAAGAGGCATTTGATAACCTTCGGACGGCTCTTATTAAAGCCCCCATATTGGTTAGTCCCAAGTGGGATCGGGAATTCCATGTACAAGTTGATGCCTCTGATATTGCTATAGGAGCTGTCCTTACGCAAATGCAAGAGGACGGTAAGGATCGTCCTATTTATTATGCTAGTCGCAGGCTCACACCTGCAGAGGTAAATTACACTACTACAGAAAAGGAAGCATTGGGTATGGTATATGCTATCCACAAATTTAGACATTATCTTTTGGCTAATAAAGTAAAACTTTTTGTGGATCATAAGCTTTATTATATTTACTTAATAAACCTGTACTTACAGGAAGGTTAGCCAGGTGGTTCCTACTTCTACAGGAATATGATTTTGAAATAATTCATAAACCTGGAAAGCAACACGAACAGGCTGATCATTTAAGTCGTATTAAAACAGGCGAACTTCCTATTCGTACTATGGATGACTTTCCTGATGCCAGTTTATTTCGTGTGGATGTTCCATTAAGGTGGTTAGATCATATTACACAATATCTAGCCACTGGAATAGTACCACTTACTTATAAGACGCCGATGAAAGGAAGCTCTTTGTCGTGAGGACACGACACTTCTCTTCGTGGGAGGAAAGCTGTATAAACTGGGGTCCGATGGGGTATTACGAAGGTGTGTGGATCCTTTAGAGGCCCCAGAGGTTCTTAAAGAGGCTCATTCAGGCCTTGCAGGAGGACATTTTGCAGAGGAAATAACAGGAAGGAAAATCCTTCAGGCAGGGTTATGGTGGCCTACTTTATGGAGAGATGTAAATAGATATTGTAAGGCATGTGATAAATGCCAACGTGCACAATTGCCTCCAAAGAAACAAATACAACCTTATAATCCAGTTCTACACATTGGAACCTTTCCAAAAATGGGGAATGGATTTTATAGGACCAGTTAATCCTATAAGCTCAAAAAGGAATCAATATATATTGGTTTTAACAGATTATATGACTAAATGGGTAGAGGCAGAGCCTATGAGAAAGGCTGATGCATATAATACAGCGAAGGTTATATATAATACTATAATAGTACGTTATGGTATTCCTAAGGAAATTGTGAGTGATAGAGGAAAGCATTTCGTGAATGAAACAATAGAAATGCTTATGAGGGAGTTTGTGATAAAACATAAGAAGTCTACACCATATTACCCACAAGGTAATGGACAAGCTGAATCTACAAACAAAGTCCTTAAAAACGTTTTAAGGAAGGTGGTTCAGGAAAATAAGAAGGATTGGGATGAAAGGTTACCAGAAGTATTATGGGCCTATAGAACAGCTTATAAGGTGACTACAGGTACGACCTTTTAAGCTTGCGTATGGATTGGAGGCTATAACTCCGATGGAGTATATTGTGCCGTCCTTGAGAATAGCAATTCAATATAGGATGGGAGAGAAGGAGTCTTTGGAAGCTCGTTTAATAGAGCTAGAGAAGTTAGATGAGAGGAGAATGCATGCCCTGTGGACGATACAGGCGATTCAGAGAAGGCGGAAGGTTTGGCTAGATAGGCGAAGGAAAGGCAAAGAGATAAAGGTAGGTGATCTCGTCCTTTGGTACAGGGGAAAGGTGGATGAAATAGGCCAAAAGTTTAATTTGAACTGGATAGGCCCTTTTCGGGTTAAATCTGTAGAGGACGAAGGTGTGGTGGATTTGGAAACATTGGAAGGGAGGCAATAGAAGGAAAGGTTAACCTTAATAAGTAAGGAAATACCTCGTTGAAGGGAGTAATATTTATGTTGAGTTGAAGAGTATATTCTGCTCTCTGAAGTGCACGAAAAACAAGGCAGAGATCTAGGGTTTCGCAGTGAGAGAGAGATGTCGGCAAAGAAGGGTCTTGTGTCTGCGCGGAATTGCCGGGAGTTGGTGAATCCTCCTGATGGAGAGAGATTGGGAAAGTCCAGTTGATGCACACTAAATGGGATTTTTCCTGTGAGATGGAGAGGTTCTGCGGGAGATAGGTTTGTGGCCATACGCGGAGATTCTAAGAGATGCCGAACCTCATGATGAAGAATGCTTCACCTTAGTGATGCTTCTGGAGAAGGTGGAGAGGTGGAGAAGCCGGATACAGGATTTGTAGCTTATGCAGAGGAGAGGAAACTCCTTTTCACCGATAGGTTGGTGGAGGAGGTATTTCACCTCCCACATTCGGAAGGAGAGTAAAGGCCGAGAAGGCACACCTCACAGAGTACTTAAAGGAAGGCAAGCAGTACGTGAGCAAGGTGGGGTTTGAAGCTTTCCGACCTGAGGGAGGAAACGCAGTTAGCGATGAATTTTATCGTTAACGCGTTCGAATTTCGGACATCTTATATTACAGCATCGAATCCGGTCATGTCTTTATATGACAGATTAAAGGAAAAGAGGCCAGTAGGAGTGGCGAGGTATTTGCTGAAAAGGCTGAGGGAGCACCTCTGTGCAATGCAGGAGTTAAGAAAAAGGGAGAGCCTTCGTCCATGATGGCCTTCACATGGGTACAGATAATCGCGGATTATGTACGCCAATACGGCGAACCAGCGGGGCCGGAGATAGTCGCGCGTATGAAGCAAGTGAGGAGAGAAACGGAGTCACTCCAGAAGAAGCAAACCAAGCGCAAGATGGGGAGACAAAGGGAAAAGGAGTAGATGTTGACCTGCAGGCAGAGGAGGATAAACAGATGGAGAGAACGCCAAAGAGGAAGAAATCAAAGGTCGAGAGATCAACGACTGCGAGGGGAACACTAGATCGGGCGAAAAAGGTAAGAAGTCAAAGCCAGGAGCACAGGATAACTCCGTTCGTTGGAACAGGAGGAAGAGGACGAACCTGAAGAGGACGAGGAACCAAAGGAGGTTGAGAAGGAACGGAGAACAAAAGCCAGGCAGGAGAGTGGAAAACTTCAGTCGGAGCTGGAACCGCAGGTGGGAAAGGAACAGGAGAATATGGTAAAACTGTTGCGTGAGAGACGGATGATGATAATCCCGTTGGGAGAAATAGACCATATAAGAAGAAGGGATGTGATGAGGGTGAGCCAGCGGTTGGGAACGGACGACGGAGATCAAGGATAAGCAGAAAGTATCCTCGGATATTCCCTTCCGACAGTTACACCCACAACGGTGGATATAACCGATGAGGAAGTAGTGGGAATTGCGAGAGAAGCTGAGGAGATGGCGCGGGGAGCGAAGTTTCCGAGGCATCAGTTTAATCCGCCGCCCTTTCAGCATTCTCCACGCACACATACAGGTATGTATGGACGAGGGATGTATCGAGGAAGTGGATCACAGGGTGTGCCGGTGACTGATTTCCGCCTGGAGGAGGAGGAGCCGATTCAGCAGAATCTTGATGGCGGGATGCAGACTAATGCAATTTTCAAGAGACGAAGGGCGTTTGCGCGGAAAGAGGTGCAGGCTACGGAGACGCAGATGCAGTTTGCACAGTGTCTTGCACAACTCCAGCAGGAAATGGTCGAGCAGATGGATAAAGGTGGAAACGAGACACAGGACGCAACGCAGATTGCGGCGAATCTCTTCAATCACCTCGTAAATTCTGGGTACACGATTAAAGATAGGGCAGACATTCAGCGGCTCATTGTACAAGCAGTTGAGAGCGTGATGGCGCCGAAGATGACGGCAGTCCAGGGACTTGTGAGTAAGGGGATTCAGCGACCGATTAAGCAAAGGACTCCAAGCCCGGTTGTGGAGCTTAAACCTCCACAGACTGCACAGGAGCCGATGAATTTATTTTAGAGGCTGGTACGAGCGCGGGATGAGACGCAGCAGACTGCTACCATTCTGTCTGTAGTGGTGGACGAGTTCCAGCGTCTTCAGGACGAGAACGAGCAGCTTAGGAAGGAGACGCAGGCGTTTTGTCTTCAGGTGGCAATGGTTCAGCAGGAACTGGATAAGGAGAGAACGGAGTTTCAGAAGTACAAGGATCAGGAGGAGGTGGAATACCAGGAGGATGCACAGGATGTGTTGCCGTGAGGACACAGCAACAAATAAGGAGGGGGCAGTGTTAAAGGTAAAATATTAGGAGCATAGGACGTCCTACTGTAGAGAGAATAAGGGTAGGAAGGTCCGTAGTAAGCATGGAAGGAAAGGCTGGAAAAGGAAAATCCTTACCGAGAGGAAAAGGTAAGGAAAAGGAAAAGGAAAAGGGTAAAGGATGACGTGGCGAGAGGAAGAGTAGTTAAGGAAAGTTAGGGCAACGAAGGAAGGGTCTCCATTTTGAAGTTCTAGCAGGAGATAAAGGTTCTCTACACTTTGTCTCTTGTATTCATGTTAGTAATGAAAGGTGCATATTAGAGAATCTTGTGTGTGTGTATGTTACTCTCAATGAATGGATCTAACAAGGCAATAGCCAAAATCCGTTCTTGCCCTTGACTTTGGAGACCAGTCATAGTGGCACTGGGAGAAGTCTGATATATGTATACAGATATATTGAGAGTTGAGAAAGGAAAGGGTGTAGCCTTTCCTGTACGTTGTATGAAAGGTTTCCTGTCTGCGTGAAGGAAATAGGTTAAATAGGAAAAGGTGAGGCAGAGAGCCCTTTTCCTGTTTAACACCCTCCACCGCCACAATAAACCCAGCTAAAAGTGCATCAATTTCTTCACGAACAACCCTTGAATAGTTCGGGTTCATCCTGTACGGTCTCGGTCTCACTGTCCGTACACCCTGTCTCAAGACAATTCGATGCATACAGAGCTGCTGAGATATACCACGCATCTTTGATATGTCCATGCAAAAGCTTCTCGGTAAGTGGTAAACAACTTGTAATAACGCTCCTTCTCCACTCTTGGTAATTGGGATCCAATTTGCAAAAATTTAGGATCTTCACTCAGGCTCACGTTAATCTTTTCCACAGAAGGCTCCTTAACACGTTCAGTAACCCATGAATTAGCAAAAGCTGGCTCTTCCTTCAAGAGAAACTTCCCTCTTCCCATGAGGAAAATCTTGAAGGGTACTCAGAAAAACCAGAAGCTGGATCCTCCTTCATGACTGGCTGCTTCCTTTGTACAACTTCCTTGTGAGGCTGGTCGTTTACCAATTCTGTCGGTTTAAAATTGTTTTCCGCTTGACTTCAGTTAATACAGCAGTTGCCCCTTTTGGAGATGCACAAGCAACTTGGTCTGGCTGAGCTGAAGTGGAATAATGTACGTTAACATCTCCTTTTAGCCTCTTAGCAGCCTTCTTTTGCACTTGAATCCGCTTTCGAACCTCTTCTCGCCTCATCACATACTTTGGAAGTCCCTCAACCACATATCCACTTAATTCTTCAGGTAGAACTCTTCCCTCAAATTCTGTCTCCCGACTAACCTCCATTTTAGAAGATTGTAGCATTGAACCATGTACTAAATCTCCAAGGGACGACATCATTGTATGCTCCTCACCTAGAGAAACATTTTTACCAAGGGAATTTACCAAAATCGCTGGAACTAGTGGGCTTGCATTGCGACTAGGCACTGGTATAACTTGCAACATATTACAATCCACAGCAACGGCCTTGATTCATCCACTCAGCCAGATCTACACTTGAAGTATCATCGGAATAAGGTGGTCTAGCAAGCTTCTCATAAGGAGAACGAACCACTGCCACTGCAGCTATTTCTTCCTCTCTTCTGTCGAGCTAAACTCTTCTCCAGCACTCTCAGAACTTGAAGAAGTACTATCATTTTCACCAACTTGTTCGTGTGTAACAAGTGGATGGATCTTATGTAAGTGCACTTGCATACCCACACGTACGTTACCATCTTCAATATGTAACATACCAGTACGCCAGTCATGCACTGCGAAGCTTGTCTCAACCATGGCCGTCCAAGTAGCAATGGATAAGTGAACTTGCCATGTTCACTTCTCAAGACCACAAAGTCTATGAAGAAACTGATACCAGCTATAGTCGTTTGCACACCAGTGACAATTCCAAGGGGTTGTACACGTCTTTGGTCTGCCATACGAACCATGAAATGAGCTGGTGCTGGTTCAGGTAAGCCTAACTTCTTATGTATGTGATCAGGCATAATATTAACCCCTGAACCTCCATCTATGGTGCAATCTTTGATGAGTTGCTCTTGTATCTTCACATCAATGCATGGAGCACTCATATCTGCAATAAGTGGCCATGCTGAATTCACCACTACTCCTTATGACCACGTAAAGCTGTAGTTATAGCCCTCCGACAAGTAGGTGCTAACTCAAGCAACTGGCTGAATGTGATACTTGGTTGCTGATTTTCTAAATCTGCAAGTATGTCATATGGTACTTTGCTCTCCAAATTCAGCACACGTTTAAACTTCCTTTGCCTTACTACCGGTTGTTTCCTAGGTTGAGCAGCCATCTCTTCCATAAATGGCTGAGTATCTGGAAGCGGTGGTAGCTCATGCTCTTCTGGAGTCCCATGATCCACCGTTGGATTCTCAAGAGAATATTCTGGAATTATATTTACGAATAGCCGACAAGGGTTGAGCTGCATGTTGTTGAGCTCTTGTCTTCACTTGCAAGGGCAAATCGACTTGTCTCTTTCGATTCCTTTTCACTCTCTCTGGCTCTACAGCTTCTACAGATATAACCTGTGAGTCAATGACAACCCCCTTTCCTTTCTCTGCAACTGTCGCCTTTTTTACAACTGGTAAGCGATAAGGACAAATTTCTTGAGTGTGGAGTCCTTGTGGTGTTGCATATACCACAAATTGGCTGATACTCTATAGCTTGACGGGGATTTGGACAATTGGGGGCAATATGTCCCCACTCCTTACAACGGTAACATTGTGGAGGCCCTCCTCGCCGTCGCACAGCCTGCTGGTTTAGAGGACGCTGGAGCTCTGCTGCATAGACTGGAGGTACGCTAGTTAAGTATGGCTGCACTTGATAACTTGGATATCGTGCAGCTGTGCTCTACCTTGCAGATAATAGCAATCATCGGTAGCATGATTGCTACGCCCACACACCTTACACTGCTGTGTCAGAGGTGCTAAACTTGCAGGAGTAGGACAATCAGCAAGGAGATGTCCATAACCCTTGCATCTCACACACCACACATTGGTACGTTCCTTAACTTACTGAGGACGCCTCTCTACTTCTTTAATCCAATTGATTTGTAGGTCAGTCATTTGCTTGGTGAGAGCTCCTAGGATATCTTCTTTTTAAATTAGTAAGCTCTGAGTGAGTTAACAGCAGCATTGGAACTTGGTGGTGCATTGTAGCTAGAGCCCGAAAGTTGATGTGGCATTGTGGTACCCACAGAGGTCGACGCCTTGCTATAATCTAGGTTTCCCAAGACAGAAGCTGGCGGTCCTCCCATGGATAACAAACTCGATGCTCCCAAGCTACTGTAATCCACTGTACCCACTGGAACAGACAACTGAGTAGGGAGAATTGGATGGTGGTATCCCCCACCGTAGGTAGCATTGTGTGGTGAGGTTGTGCACGTTGTGTGCACAACTTAGCTTGTTCCCAATTAGCTGCATGTCTAATGGCCTCTGATAGGTTCTTTGGACTTTGGATACGAACATGGAAAGCAAGCTCCTCTGATAGCCCATCCACAAAGTACTTCACCTGTTCACTTGGAGCTGGAGGATAATCCTTCTTGAGCAACAGGCGTTGGAATCTGTTGATATAGCTTTGAAGGCTCTCTGCTGGAAGCAACTTGATATAGCTTAGCTCATCATTGATCCTCTCAGCAAAGCCCACCGGTCTAAAACGGTCTTCAAACGCAGACTTAAGCGCTGGCCAAGAGATGAAAGAAGTATTCCTTTCAGCAACTCCTAGCCATTCAGCAGCCCCTTCGTTCAGTGTACCTGGAAAGAGCCTAAGCCTCTCTGCATCTGAAGCTTCTTGATTAGTCCTGCTCACATTAAGGAATGTCTGCATATGTGCATCTGGATCACCAGTACCATTAAACACAGGGTACTTCATCCGTGTAGCCTTGGAGATGGGCTAATTGGTGGATTAACAGTTGGACTAGCCATCGAGACAGCTAGAGCCACTCCTGTAGTAATATGTAAAGAGGGTACAGACACAGAGGTACTCGATGTGCCTTCCTCACTCCCCACACACTGAACTGTCCGTGTTAAACCAACTGTCCTTTGTTGTTCTTCAGTGAGTACAGGTTGTCTCACTGCTCTCTTAGAATACCAATCATCTCTCTTTCTTTTCTTTTGTAGCTTCTGTTTTGCTGTAAACTCACCAGGGTACATACACTACTCCTCGTAGCAGACCCCGTGGGTGGAGATAGCTGAGAATCTGTGTCTCCAAGCTTTTCAACCACACCCTCCGGCTCTTCTACACACGACTTCGGCAATGTCCCGGCAACGGAACCAAAAAAATGTTGTAGCCTACTAAATAATTAATATTTAATTCTTTTTATTAAGTTCAGCAAGAACATCCACTATTACTTTTTCCATTTCCCACTCAAAAAACACTAGAAAACCTAATACCTTTTTCTTTCCCGCACCTTCCTTTGTTCCTGATAACCGCAGCATATCCCTAGAATCAGAATATTCTGTATATTCCATTATCACCCTCAACTTCAATCAAGTATATCTCCTCAACGACATCTCCGAATTGCATGAATTCAAGCTCTCTAAACTTCTCTTGGCAAGCTCTACCACTTCTCAGAAAGACTCCCCATTGAAATCTCACTCGTTGAAGTGCCACCTTTACACCCTACTCAACCTATATATCTTCACACACAACATCTTTTGAACACTTTAACGACGTACATGTCATCTATCGACCTTTCCCTACTCATGAATATATTTTCCAAAACTTTCAAAAATTACCAAAATAACCCTCCAAGAATATACCTAGAATATTCTATTAATGAATATTCTCTGCACGAACCAGCTTATCAGAGTTTTACTCTGCTTATCTGGTCTAATAACATGTACTAACCCAAAACAAAAGAAAACAAGAATTAAATATGAAAACCCAAAATATTCCTCATATCTTCAAAATAAAAGAAAAAGAAAGAAAATATCCTAAAATTCTCTCTACAAGTATCCAACTTATCTTGCATCTTAATTACACTTAAAATATTATTAACATAAATATATTTTTAAATAACATTTAAAGTTAAAAAAACTCTATATGTTTAATGTTAAACATAATGTAGTATTTTTAGATCAGCATAAAGAATTAACATATTCTTTTTTATTCATGGGTTACAAGTTGGCATAAACAATTAATTCAACCATTGGATCTTCTAGGTTATATATAAAAAATTCTATATCTTTAATGTTAAACAAATGTAGATCAACATATAGTTAGCATATTTTTTTTTACTCAATGACATGGATTACATGTTGGCATAACAATTAAATTCAACCATCATTTAGATGGATTGTTTTTGTAAAATTTACAAATACACGCAATTTATAGACACAATATTAAAAAGTTTAAAGTGAACATACTTTGAAAAGAGACATATATAACATATAGATTGCTTAAAATTCAATGATTAGTTAATACCGTCCAAACGCCTGATATGGGGGCTTTCTCTTTCTTGGTCTTTCTGGAAGAACCATGTGGAGGTGTCCACTCCTTATTAGGAACCCTAATATTACTATCCAACTTTGCATCAATGTCCACCAGCTTGGCAACCTTGGGACATCTAACCTTGTTATCGCTCACCTCAATCATCTTTTTCAAAGTGTTCTTTGACGAGGAAGCCTTTCCATGTCTAAATTTGGAGCTTCATTATCATATCATCAATGAACTCCTTTGGTTGCCCAAATAAATTTTTTGTTGCATTCCTTAAAGGCTTACCTTCATATGTTGCACTCCATGAAGGCTTACCCTCATCATCAATCACATTCTTCTTCACTTGATATGAATTTCTGGACCGCAATGGTAAAGGAGCATCAAGCACGATGTCATTCTTTGGTTTATATCCCTTCCTGATTCCATAACCCCGGTAGTAAGGCTAACATCATCACCCTTTACTATGCAGTACCTTTTACATTCAACTGAGCAATAAAGAGCATCATGTTATTGCCGTCTACCTTTTCGGGAAACACGCGATCGCAACACCGGCATTTCCAAGCTTTTTGAGAAGGTTTTTGGAGAGGCCTGTTGCAGATGTCATATACATCCTTGTGATTGATTCTATAAAGGAAAATATGGGAGGTGTCCATAAGCTGGTCCGCGACCTTCGTTTCGATCCCAACGGAATATGATAGTGCATATACTTGCAACACATCGTGATTCTTATGTTCTCCAAACTCACAATTATACATATAGCAGCTTCGCAATTGATGCAATAGCGGTTGATCTTCATGTTAGGTAAGTCTTTGTGCTTGGCGCATATCTCATGGAACTTTTGCGCATTTGCTTGTTCTATGAGAAGCTGCAACCATGGGGACCTAGTTACTCTCCATAATAAAAGCTTGATTACTTTTGGTCCTCTTCCTTGCACCCGCCTGCTTCCTTGTGTCGCCTCCTCCTTGCTCTCTATTAGAATTCCTAATTCAATGTAATGACAATTGGAACCCTAATGGAAGACATTCTAGGTTTGCTCAATATATCTCATGCATCTGGCGGCGTGAACTTCTTATATCACAAACGTTGATTCAACACACAGTGGTTAAATATGCTTGTACATGTGTAGTGTGTATGTGTATATATAATCATGTAGCTGTGTTCAAAACTTGTGTGTTGATATTTAATCACATTTTAGATTTTGTTTTTTGCTTTCTCTCAGCGAGATTGGTGATCTCCTCCATCAAATCTTTAGCATCGAATGCAGATATATTTGACTTGGTAGACAGTTATAAAGATCTTGAGATCTTATGTTTTAAATATTACAAAATCACTATAAATCTTTATACATAAATAAGAACAACTTTGTGTATATATATATTTATAACTTACATTAATATAATTGCCAAGATCTATTGTAAGCAACTATACGAAGTTGAAGATTCTTTATGGGGGATTATTAAAGTGGATAAAATGAGTAACAACTTATCTTAATTGATATACTAAATTAAATATTTACTTATGCTTGAGGAGTTTTAGCTAAATTACAATTAAGATATTAGTCAAATGTGAGGTTAGTAATGACAATTTAAATGTCATAATAACATTAATGTGAAAGTTAATATTTTATTAAGTCAAAATGAATCACACAGTAATTCATGATTTTGTTAGTCTTTAATTAGTTGAAATATTAAAAAATAACATTGTATTTTCATCTCAAAAATTAAAGCTTAATTAATATCAATTATTTTCCTTATAAGACTATAAATCTTGTATTTGGTTTGGGAATGCAATTTCATGTTTTCCTTTTCATCTTTTGTAATTAATCCTGACAATATATATATAGACACACACACATACATATATTATATTATAGAAGAAACATTAAAAATTAGAATTATCTATAACTGGATGTTTGAAATAGAGACTTTGGTGCCATAGAGATAAATGTTTAAACAATATATGTCTTGAAAATGAAAATAATAGAATCGATGTTTGCAGCCGAAAAAAATATTCCAGGCTGTCTTGTAACACCTCTTAATGTGGGTCAATGAATTGTAAACATGTGTACCCATATACAAGCTGGCAATTATGATCCTGTGTATATTATAATGTACATGTATATATGTGTGTATTGAATATGTGGGTGCGGAAAAAAGTCATGATTTTGTCTATGAATACTGTCAAACACTTAAAATGTGTTATATTTGAATATATCTATTAATTAATAGTCTGATATAAAAATGATAATTGTATATAAACTATTACGTAGTAAGCTTATCTAACATATTAGATTCAGATTAGTTCAAATTACTTTCCTTGATTAAATATAAATAAATATTACATGTGCAGTTAATTTTGTGTAAATGTCATTGTTAACTAAATAATTAATATTTAATCTAAACCTCATCATTGTACATATATACATATTTTATACAATTCGCAAAACACATTTTCACAATCGGGTGAATGAACATATAGAATCAAAACAAATTATATATATATATATATATTGAAATGAGAATAGTCTACACCACTGCCGCGCACACACACTTATATACAACTACATTGAAACATGTAACTTTATACTCTATTATATGAACAAACTAATTTACATTTATCAATAGTAACCTTAATACATCTTATGCAGCTAGGTGGATTTTCCTTCCTTGAAACATCTTTGTAAGTTCTCATAAATTCTCAGGTTTTATTGTTAATGAATTATATTTTTTCATGATCTTATCACATGTTCTGTTTATTTTTCGATTATTGTTTTCAATTTCTTTTATTTTTTTATTCCCTTATGATTTAATTCAGGAGACCGTTTGCTACAAATGGAAAGTAAAGTGTGAAATCTGGTGGTTCTCAATCTACGAACTGGATCTTACGCATTAGAAGGGAAATATGATGAACCTTTGGATCTTCCAATTGCAAGATGAAAAATCCTTATTTTCTTTATTCGGTTTATTCTCTGTAAGAAAGAGCACACTTGAAAACCTATGGTAAATCCTCAACTCCATCTAGGTCCTAATCAAGCACAAGTTATGTCGTTGCACAATTTCAATTTGTTAAAGAAATCATTATTTCTTATTTTTCATGTAGAAAAACTACATTTACAATATGAAATTTCTTTTTTTTCTTTCCTTTTTCATGTTGCACTGGCATGTTAAGGAGGCTATATGTATACAGTTTTAACCCTAACCCATGGATGACTTAAAAGATATTTATGTGCATGGCTTTTAAGTGTGCATTAAGCATGAGATATTGTAGTCTATTATTGCATATGGTTTAAGGGCATGTTTAGGCGTACTGTAGGTGTTATTGCACAAGTATGTTACTGTTACTTGGAAAAATTACTTCTATTTTACTTAAGGATTTTAGTTTCTGTAAACATAATAAGTTTTATGTTAAACTTCCTAAATGAGTTTCACAACCATTTCATGTTATGTTTTCTTTTTTATTAAGGTTTAATTCATTTGCCATTTTGTGTTATGTTTTCTTTTTTATTAAGGTTTTAATTTATTGAATGCAGCACTAATTTAGGATCTTCAACGATTCTAGTTAATGTATGACCATTCTATGTCCAATTTCCATTGCGATAGACTTACTCTCGCTTTCAATAATGGAATGGGGTTATTTAGTGTGAATGGGTCTATTTCATGTGATACGATAATTGCATATGCAATTGTACTAGTTCATGTATGAAACAAAGAAGAAAAACCATTCATGTTGGTTGTCAGGGATTCACAAGCCAGATGTGTGCTTCTTAAGAAGCCTCAGTGGTCGCCAGGAGCTGTGGATAGTGTCTAACCCTGGGGTTCGAGCCGGCAAGCCGCCTTACCTCGGAGTATGGAAGGTATTGAATGGCCTTTACCAAACACCGTGAGGGTCTGTGTACAGGGGTGGGGGTTCTCCTAGGTCGTGGTGATTAGCAGAGTGCGTTGCTCGACCTAGGAAGCGGAGCAAGAAGGGAATCACCGATAGATGGTGATAAAAGGAGCATGTATTCATATATATATATATATAGTGCTTGCCTGAGTACAAACTACCTTCAACAGGGGAGTAAGATACAAAACGCAGACTTGACTCCAAAAAACCCCAACCCCTACCAGCCTTCCTGCTTATATAGTGGTCACCTAGTGCTAGACCTAGGTATAGGTGGCACTTTCTTACTGGTCTATCGCTCTATGATAAAGTCCTGTCTATCTCATTTATGCGCTCCCTCCGCATGCTGTCTACGTACTCCTGGGTAATTGATCTAGACAATCATTTACAACTGTTATGTCGCCACTTGACATCTATTGCAATCAGTCCGTACCTGCAGTACCTTCCTTATCCGTGCTTTGTCCCGTTGCTCGTCCATGCCAGCTAGTAGTTTGATGGTGTCAGACCACCGTCAACTAGATGCCCGGACTTATTCGTTGGCACGTCCTCGACCATGTGCTCCCTTCCCCCTATGCTATGCCTGAGTGATTACGATAGGTAGTAACTTTTCCCACGGCGGCTGGCTTCTGCTTCAAGGTTGCGATCGTTACCTCATGTAGCTTGGTAGCCTTCTGTAGCTCCTCTGGGCCCTGCCTCCTGCTGTTCCTGTGCGTGTTTTACCTGAGCCTCCAGCCCTGACTTGCTTGCGCGAGTGCTATAACTCTTGTTCCCTTGTTGTGAGTAGTTGGGCTTGTTGTCGGGCGTGCTCCCTCAACCCTGAGGCAGTGGACTCGGGTGGGTCCTATTTCCTGGTTGAGCCGTTTCTCTTGTCTTGTACTTGATGGTAATGCACCGCTCGCCTCTTGGTCCCCGGATAGGGTCCCTACTAGCTGGCCATAGTGTGGTACTAGCCCTTGTGAGCTGAGCCCTTTGCAACTCCTCTCTGACCACCGTCAGTTTTGCTTGGGCTTCTGCAAGCCCTACTCCCCTGCTCTATCCGGGATCTAAGTTCGTGTATCTGCCATTCCTTCTATGCTATGGCCTGGCTGCGGGTGTGCCGGTCATCATCTAGTAGCCCTAGGAGGGTTTCGCACTCACTGTATAACCTCCAGAATTTCGCTGTCCTTTGCTCAGAGTTCCTAGGCATCTTCTTCCTTTAAAATGTATCATACACAGTCGATCCCCTTGACACAGCAGTTCCTTAACTTTTTGGGTATCCTTCCGTGCTTTCCATGAGCTCCGCCACTATGGCATCATGTTCTTTCGCCACAGTTGGGAGATTGAGGTTGTAATATACTACCATTGCTTCCTTTAGCTGGTCAAAGGCCTCCGCGAGCTTAGTGTAGGTCATGGAGGCCCATCATCCGTCGGCCTGGAATGTTGGTAGTTAGCCTTTGACTCATCCTCAGACTTGCCCCCCTTTTCTCCCTGGCTGGGTTCAGTTAATTGCTCGGGTGTTTTTGATGGGGATTTCGGTGGTAGCAGGGGTCCTATAGCCAGGAAATCGCGTGTATGGTTTTGACGTCCCATGCTCTGGTGGTTCCTAGTCAGGAGGGGGTTACCCTCCGCCTTTTCCTCTGTTGACCCCAGGGGTCATGGCTGCTCCCTATGGTTGTACTGACCTTTCCTCCTTTGTTCTTTGTCCCTCATTTGAGTGGTGGTGGTGCTCTAATTGTCGTCCGACCAAATGAGCCTATGGTCATAATAGCGATGTGGCCGGCTGTGGAAAGCCTTTGCTCAGTCTTGGTCCGAACTCTGTGAATTCCGCCGGTTAGAGCCAGAACCAAGTACTGCTTAAGCAGTCAGCCCAATTTACTGCGACTCCTTTCCAGGCCCTACAGAGACCGTTTCAACCGCCTGGTGATCTCTCCCTGTTCTTTCCGTAAACATGAAGGCCATTAGCGCTATGAACTCAGCTCCTCCTTTGCTTGTATGCTTCGTAACCCATGGGTCCCTGTGGTGGCGGCTGTTGAATCTCGTTGTCCAAACATTCCCCTAAGGCGAGGCCGTCCCTTCGTAGTCGGAAGATTATCGCTAGTTTGTCGAACATAATGCGGAAGACTGCGCTCCCATCCGTGTAAACTGTATCCCCTACGCCCGATTTGACTAGCTACTAGTTTTGCTGACTGGATGAATTTTTGGCCTTCTTGGTGAATCCTGAGGCCTCCACTTCTCCCCACAGAAGGTCAAAGAATTTGTCCAATCGTAGTGTGTTTCTTGACTCGCCGAATGGGTCGCCCGATTAATTTTTTGAACCTGGAGTGCTTTGGTGACACCAATTTTGCTATTTGCTTTTAGCCCTCGATGGACACACAAAATCTCTTCGATTACCACCGGCCGATTCCTCTTTGTCCACCATGTGGTCATGGCAATGGGAGTGTGGCACTGTACACCTCCTTCCCAAGTATAGGTGTCGTGGCAGTCCTTGTCCATCCTCCGAGGTGACTAGCGCGGCTTCCCTGCACCCAAATACGCAATGATGGTGCCGCTCGACCATTATTGTCTTCGTAGTATGTGCCTTACACATGCGGTCCAACCTCATGAACCATGTATCCTGTGAGTTGGCCACACGTGTGTTTGGAGATCCTGCTTCTGACCGCGCCGTCTTCCTTGTTGTGTTTCCTCGGGGTTTGATTGCCCTACCCCGGGTTCCTTAGACTGTGCTCCATCTGGATGTCCAGAGCAACTATTGTCGACTGCTCGTCGTGGTACTTGTCTGTTATCATCGTCTGTTGGGTCTTGATGGTGCTTGGTGGGGCCCATCCTGGTTCTAACTGCAGAGCCTTACCTGTTGATCCCTTCCTGCTGTTCCTTCCCAATATTGGCCCTTCGCGTCCTACTTCTACCAAGAAGGGTCTCTGCCGGAGCTTCTCCCCCCACTTCCAGGGCTAATCTTCAATCATCCGTGGTAATGGGTACTTGCCGTTGAGGCTAGGGCTAATATAGGACTATCGGTCCATGCTGATACTGGCTTGGGGTGGCCCTACTTGATTGGTGAGATCATTCGATTGGGGTGTTGTCCCAATGGGTCTTCCAGAATCGTCATGGTGTTCGGTGAACCAGTTTTTTGCGCCCCACTGTGTCTAGGTAGTTTCGGGCTTCGGCCGCCCCCCTGCGATTCTTGGTTCATTCTGCTGAGCTACCTCTGAGATGGGCCTTCTGCCTGGTGTGGCCTGATCCTGGAAGTTGGCCGTCGGGGGTCGTTGTTGTGGCCACTCGTTCCATCCTCTGCGCCTGCTTGGCTCCTGGTATTTCAGCGCCTTGAGTTTTTGTGCACGGGCTTGAGCTTGGCTTGTGGATACGGACATTATTCCCTGCCTGGTTCGGAATCTTATTTGTTGGTGCTCCCAATCATGCTGCACCTTTGCACCCCTGAGCCAGGGTTGACAAAAGAGTAGGTCGAATCCCCCTCTGGCGTGCATTTCTAGGACCACAACAGTTACCCAAATTTTGACTGTTTGGACCTCGACTTCTACTGCCCTCAAGATGCCTTAGGTGCCACCTCGGCCTGATTTGCCATGCGTATCTTAAATGGAGTAGGCTTTGGAGTTGGCATACGCAACTCCCTATGGAGCCCTGTTGACATGATGGTGACTTCTGACCCTCCATCTATAATTTCCTCGTTGTTTGTGTGGCTTGCCATGCGAACTGGAATGGTCGGCACGTCGTTCACGTAGTCCATTGTGGTTGCAGTGCCTTTTGGTAGGGGCCTTGCTGTTGGTTGTGCCCGACTCCCCCTGTGTGGCGGAATCAGCGGCACTTCTTGCCCCATCGACGTTTGGCCTTTCCCCTTCTAAAGGTGCGGCGTCGCCGTCTCCTTACCTTTCTCAACAATTCTTGGCCTTGGCTGGGCTCTGCAAGTCCTGAGGCAGTTGGTCCTTTGATTTGCTTCCTTACCCACTTCTTTAACACTGGATTTTTGTTGCCTGTTTCTATTTTTCGTGCCTTTGCGTTCCCCCTAGTTACTCGCCCTTGTGGTTGCCTGTCTCGTCCACTAAGAGAGCCTGTGGCACTATGTTTATCCCGACGTCCTGTCCTGGCAGTACGATTGTTACTTGGTTTACTTGCGGTCGGGGTTGGTGTTGGGCTGGCGGGGATTTGCCGTTACCCACCCTAGCGACGCAGTTGCTTGTGCTTTAGCATTGGTTTGATTAATGATACCCATCGGTAAAGTGGGTGTGGCCTCCACAAAGTGCGCATATCATCTCCTTGCATTCCGGCCGTCTCCTCTTCTATCGCCATACCTAGGTCGGTCCAATTGCCGCTGCGGGAACAGGACCTACAATTCCGGTCGCTAGAATGGGACCTCCTACGGGGTTGATTACCCCCCTCCATCCTGCAGCCGTCCTTCGGCCATCTGCATCCCCTCCGGCCTTTTGTTCTACCGTCAATGCGGCCACCTATGGTAGCCTATTGCTCAGGAGTTCAGCTAGCCGATAGTAATCATCCGTGTTGTGGGACCTGCAGATGTTACATACTCGACAGTACTTGTCCCACGTGCGCGTGTATCCCATTTGAGCTAGTGTTGGTTAAGTCTTCCTTCCGTGTGGCCCCTCGTTGGGCCTCCCTACGTTGCAGCTGCATGTGCCCTTGCTCCCATCGACTTTGGAACATTGAAGAGGTTTTTCCTCATCCGAGGTGGTGTCGTTTGCCCCCTCGATGTCCGATTTGTCCTACGTCTTCTTCTCTTGCATCTTTCAGCTCCCCACTTCTCCACCTTCTGGGCGTACTGGAGTAGTTTATCGAATGTCTGATTGTCGTCTAGACCGATCCACTTGCGATTTTCAGATGCAGTCCCTTTCGTACCACATTTTCTTGGTCAGGACAACTGGGGCATCCCTTAGCCGGGCATGTACCCCAGCATGCAGACCGTGTATTCATCGATCGACTCTCCCGCTTTTTTGTTTCAAGCTCACTAGCTTGTGATCACCTCTTCTTCACTCTTTTCCTCTTGGAAGGTATCCAAAAACACCCTTTGTGCGATTTCCTAGCAAGCTCCTTCATTTGCCTCTTGGAATCGCATCCACCAGGTTGTGCCTTCTTATCTAAAGTGCATGTGAATGCACTCAGCTTTTTGTGATTGTCGATTACGCTCCGGAGTTTGCATACATGTTTAAACTTGTGTACGTGTTGGTCTGTGTCTTCACCCTTCGCTCCATGAAATGCGAGTAAGGGCATTGTTACGGTGCTCTCCTACATCCAATTGAGCGCGTGGGCTAGTAAGGTAACCAGATTGATTCCCATGGCATTCCGTTGAGCCTAAGGAGTGCTCTGATCCGGACCCTCCGTTTGAACATGGTGTAGTCGATGTCCTAGTATTCTATAGGTACCTTTCTCCTCCCTCGAGCCCGGCCCTCCTGTTGAGGGTGGGTGACAAGGATGGGCTCCTCCCAGCTGTCCCCTCGGGGGCCCCCTCCATGAGACCACCTTGATGGCTGGTGGGCGGCTTACTTCGGCTGGACGGTTTCCCTCATCCAGTGAGTGGGTTTGTAGGACCATGTGTGGAATCCCCTCGCAACGTCTAGACGGTCATGATTGACGGGGCGGATTCTCCTCACCCTGAGACAGTATCCCTCGTCTGGTGGTGATTGCGGCTCTGCCATGTGCCTTGGCAGATTTCCCTCGCGGGGCCGGCACGATGTTGGTCACTCGAGCAAGATTTCCCTTGCCCCTGGACAGAATCCCCTCGTCCCTTGTCTAGAGTGGCCACTATGCGCCCCTACTGGTACCTCCTCCTAGTCCATCAGCTCGTCGATGTCTAATCGCCTTCGCGAGGTGGTTGTCCCATGTGTACCCGCTGGGCCTTCTGAAGCCTTGGGTTCTCATCCTGCTAACTACCCTGGCCTACTATGTCATTCGATCGGCTGAACTCCTAGTGCAGAGGTTGCCTTATTAGCAATCGATGCCCCTCCCTATGGGGGCCTTCCAAACGAGGCTCTTCCTCCCCTCTTTTCGGGTAGCCACGGGCCCCCCGCCTTACCATGTTGGGTGACGGCGGCCCTGGGTTTTCTACCTTATGTCCATCATGGCGCTAGCCACAATGGACCTCTGGCTGATGTCCCTATCGCTATCCGTGCTGCTTTCACCACCTCGAGATTTCTGCCTCCACCGCAAGCCTTCCCTTACCTGGGGTTCTCTTATGTGGGGTTTCCTCCCTCATGGGTACTCGTCGAACACGGGTTCTGCTCTTTGGTGTGGGGCTCATCATGGCTATCGCTTTCTCCTACGTCGAGAGGTGGAGGGCTTCCATTGTCCTGCCATCCATCCCACTCTGCATCGTAGATCACTATTGGGCGAGGTCGCCCATCCGGGTATTGCTTATTCCGCATGCTGCTATACCTGGACTAACGTCTAGACGTGCTGGGGTTTCTTCATATCCTTCTTTATTGTCTGTGGTGTGTGACCGCCTCTACCGCTGTTGTGCTGAGTTACCACTGCTTGGAGATTTGGCATGCGGTATTTGCATCATTCCTTCGGGTGGGTGAGGCAAGGGCCAATTGCGGCAACTAGGGTGCCTCGCTGCCTTCCATCAACCTCCCTCAGCTAGCCCGTCGCATCCTCCTAGCCAGTTGATGCTCATTGATCTCTAGTTGTTTTGAACGAGTTAATTCCGGCTCTCCTTCAGGCTGCAACTCTGCTTGCTACAGTAAACTCCATCTGTGTGTACTATTTATCCCTTCGTGGTCACCACAAATGGTCGTCGAGGACTCCACATGCTAGATGTGGTGCTTCTTAGGAAGCCTCGGTGGTCGCCAGGACGTTGTGGATAGCATCCAACCCCGAGGGTCCGAGCTAGCAAGCCGGCCTTACCTCGGGAGTACTGGAAGGTGCTGAATGGCCTTTACCTGAACACCACAAGGGTCTGTGTACAAGGGTGGGGAGTTCTCCTAGGGTACCGCTGTGGTGGTTAGCAAAGTGCGTTGCTCGGCCTAGGAACGGAGCAAGAGGGGAATCATCAATAAGATGGTCAATAGAAGAAGCATGTGTTCATATATATATAGATATATAGTGCCTGCCTGAGTACAAACTACCTCCGACAGGGGAGCAAGATATAAGACGTAGACCTGACTTTAAAAAGACCCCGACCCATTACCAGCCTTCTTGCTTATATATTGGGTCACCTAGCGCTAGACCCTAGGTATAGTGGCACTTTCTTACTGGTTTGCCGCTTTGCGACAGAGTCCTGTCTGTCTCATTTATGCGCCTCCCTCCCGCATGTTGTTGAGCGTACCCTGGGTAGTTGATCCAGATGATCGGATCTACACCCGGTTACACTGCCGCCTGACATCTGTCGCCATCAGTCTGTACTTGTGGTACCTTCCTTACCCAACGCTTCGTCCCATCGCTCGTCCACGCATGCTGGTAATTTGATGGTGTTAGACACCATCAACCACATGTTTCCAACAACATGTTGAAGAACATGACATGCTTCTTTGTTATCTTAAACTTGCACATGTAAACAACACTTCAGTTTTTTTACACTATAATGTCCTTGGTTATGTGAACTGCTATTCAAGTTTGCTTAAGCATGAGCATTTGTATATATAAAACCCATTATTATTTGCCTACAAAATGAAAATAGCTATAACCATGTTTCAAATCTATGGTTCATTACTTTAATATGAATACTTATGACAATGATATGTAATGACATTGTTATTTGGACCTTCCAAAACTAATGGCTTCAACTTCAATAATCTTATATTTGCCATTAAATAGTTCCTCAAATAAATCCACTTTACATTCTCATTGTGTCACTCAAAGTTGGGCTTCAAGAAGTATGAAAACCATTTATACATCATGTCAAATTATCCATGCATCTTTAGCACTAATATTCTATATATAACTTGCCTCATTTAACACCCACCATAGTTACGAACACGAACACGGAACACGAACACGAGCTTCAGATTTCAGAAACCCGACCACGGAACACGATCACGGCTCACGTTGGCTCACGAATATTCTAGTAAATATTCTAGGAATATGCTATTTTTAAATTATATTATTCTAAGAATATGCTATTTTTAATATTATTCTTAGTATTTTATTTGCACATAAACTACTTCACACCTATAAACTACTCAAATAACTAAATTATGTCTAGTTTCAATATTATGTTCTGCTATATAATAATATTATATATGTGTGTGTGTGTGTGTGTGTGTGGTGTGTGTGGTTTTAAGGTTTGATATTTATGTTAAGCAGCAAGTTTCATAAACATAAACTAAAAGAAAAGAAAAAAAAATAAGTGATGTGTTTAATAATACCTCTCTTGTTGCAATTTAGTCTA
The DNA here is from genome assembly GCA_003024785.1 of Selaginella tamariscina. NCBI lineage: Eukaryota > Viridiplantae > Streptophyta > Lycopodiopsida > Selaginellales > Selaginellaceae > Selaginella > Selaginella tamariscina. Next base: position 22,138 of record PUQB01000160.1, read on the forward strand.
CTGCTCCATTCAATTGTTACATAAAACCATACATTATTAGAACATGCATATGAATCCGAATTCGTATACCCGTGACTGAATATGGATTATGCTGGATTGTTGCGCCATGCTTGTTGTACCTTGGATTGCTATGTGACAACGTGCACCCTAAAAAGAATATTCTGTGAGTATATTCGGCAAGAATATTCTGAATAATGTCTCGTGTTACGAACACGGGCCGTGATCCCGGCCGTGGTCGCCGGGATCACGGCCCGTGTTTGTAACATGAGACATTATTCACGAACACGGCCGTGGGAACACAACCCATGGCCGTGTTTGTGAAACACGGTGAACATGGCCGGGATCCCGGCCGTGTTCGTAACTATGACACCCACTTCGCTTGACCATAATAACATTAAGAGGCAAATGAATACCAATCATAACAATACTATTGCATGTGACATTACAAAGCTCCCATTCACTCTCCAATTGTCACCAAGTCAGTATTTCACATGCAAAAACTTTGTTCTAACAAGTTTTCTCTCCCTTAGCATCATGGCCTTAAGTATCGATGGACATGCATTGTATATGTTGAAGGTGTACTCTTGTAAACTTTTTTTTGTTGGAGGTATGGTTTGGCACTCCAGCAACTGAACACACACTTACATGTGCATTGAACATCATTGTTTGTACACCTTATCTCTATCAAAAGCATCATGCCAGACAAACAAGGGTCTAATAACAAGTTCATAGTGCAAAAACATTTTCTATGTTACGTCATGCTTTTATCTTAAATTGGGTTTGGAATTTGAAGTTTTTGAAATCTTTATTGTACCTAAACACCTTGTCAATGAGAGTGACATTTGCACTTAATAAGGCTTTTCAATTACTAGAAACTTCTAAGTTGGTTGCATGAATTTATCCATAACTGAAGGACTGCCATAAGAGAAGGCGTCATTGCAATGCTCTCATTTTTGGCGTTGGCGTGTAATAGATTCTTGCCCAGATCTTCCGTTTAGTTCACCATTGGACAAGCATATCATCGTTACACGCAAATATTTGCTGACCTCTTCGTATGTTGAAGCCGAGGTCCAACCAGTTTGTGGTAGTGTATTCCCAACCACTCCTTGAAGTGCCTGACCTCCATTGCCTTGACATGAAAAGGAGAGGTGGCTGCTATTGTACCAAATCTACTAAGACTTCCATCTCCTCCATCGTTGTTCTATTTAAAGGCTTTAACCATGTGAGCTTGAAATCGTTGTCTACATCCTTTGTAGATTGAATAGACTTAGCCTTCAGCGTCTTACTGGGTTTCTTTGCAGACTTCTCTGAGGGCTCCCCTTCACTGTCTGCTTCTTCTTCAATGTTCCTTTTGCAAACAATTCCATAATCCCCAACCATTTAGCAAAGATCTTATCCTCGGGGTAAGAAATCAACATCATCAAAAAAGATGTTTCCTTCCCGCCACAAATATCTTCAACTCTCTGAGAAAAAAAAGAGACAGATTAATATACTGGCGAGATAAATCCTGCCAAGACAATTTACTTACCTAGTAGTCCGCACATTGTTCTTTCCTGTAGTAGCTGTGGTCGCCCAGAGTTTCCCACACGGATCGCATGTGTTTGAACTTCTCTATATTTTGTTGTTGTAGTGGTTGGTGTCAGCAATGTCCCATTCCGTCGATAACTTATGGTACTGCTCGATTATGAGATTCTACTTACTAAAAACACTTGATCTCAGCTTCTCATAGGTATGCTCGGAAAGTTTGTTGCCATTGTTCCTTTATTGTGTTCATTGAGAAGTTGTTGGGCTACCATTATCGTGTGTTAGCCATTAATAATGTAGTACTTGATTGATTTTTTATTCTCCGAATCTTCGTGATTTATTCTAGTGTTGTCACCCACACTTTCTAAGTGCCTTTCTTTCTTTCTTAGTATGGGCACAAAACAGCATTATATGGAACGGTGTAAGAATTGTCCTTCATATTTCTCCATGAGCTCAGCTACACGTTCTTGGTTGAGTGGCTTAAATTGAAGTTTGGGTTGACGCTGCAATACTTAACTCTACTCGTAAATCTATCATCCAACATCATTTTCTTGTGTTATTGCAGCATGGGATGCCACAGGTGCAGCTGACAAACGACAGATGATTTTTTCTACGATTCAAATCAACATGTGTAATCCCCGATTGCAACTGTTTTAATGTTCTCGGCACACTCTTCTAGCTCTTGTAGATTCCTAAACAAATTGAACATGATCTGTAAAGAACCTGGGACCGAGCCACCCTCTCAATCTCCCTAATGATGTCACTGTGTTCTTCTTCAATAAGAAGAGGGACGATTGCTCCACTTGTGCATGTTCTGTATTGTGAAGCAATATTTGCTGAGAATACACCTACTCGATGATTATGGAGATCTTCAAAGTAGACATCTAATTGGATCCCCTTCATAGATGGGCTTTCATTAAGTGAAGAAGAACTCCACAGTTAACATCATAGTGAAAACATGAACATCATTATCACAAGTCGACAAAACCCTTGAGATAATGTTAACTGGCGACCTTTGCATTCAAGAACGTGACATTGGATGGAACAAGGCATATGTGTCGAGCATCGTCTAATCTGGATTTGCAGCCTGCTTTGGTGCTTGACTAGTAAACTACGTTTCATTGTTGTTTGTCCACGTGTTGTGACAGAAGTTAGTTTGACAGCACCATAGTTGCTCCAATACGCTTCCCATTTATTTTGAAATATGGCCAAGTTGATTCCAAAATCCCCCTGTCCATCTTCATCTCCTGCTTTCGTCTTCAATGTCATCTCAATTCCACATCTGAATACAAAAATGATTAGTTCTTTAAGCACATATTATCTGAGTATAACAGATTTTATTATAATTCTTACCCAGAATTTAACGACTCCATACTAATGACTGAATCTCCTTGTTTGATCAAATCATCCTTCTGCACAATAATACACTATAAATACAAATCATATAAAAATGCACACACACTTGCATAAACCCGAATATACAAAATTAATACACTGATAAATTCATATACACTCTTCTTTGTCTCATAAAGAAGTGGATGGGATTAACTGTTCGAAGCTCACATTTGTGCTAGTGCAAAAGACTAATAACATTTAATTTTAGAACCATCACAAATGTGAGCTTTGGACAGTTTCACATGGTTTACTGGCTTTTACTCAAAATATTATGATAAGATGATAGAAGAAAATAAAATAAGATAAGCAACTTATATACTAATACACATATATATTCACATAGAAGGGGTGGCGGGATTAATTCACCACCTTTTATGCCTCCTGAAAGGGTGGGTGGGATTAATCTCGCCACCCTTCTAGATCCCCTTAATGGGTGTGCAGGATTAATCTGGCTACCCTTCTCGGTCTCAGGAGAACTAAACAGGATTTATTTGGCACACCCTTCAGGTGATCCAGAAGGGTGGCGGGATTAATCTCGCCCACCATGGAGTAGATGGTGGAATTAATCTCGCCACCCTTCTCAGTCCCCTAAACTGATGTGTGATAATCCTTCTCAATCTCATACAAAAGTGGTCAGGATTGATTTGGCTCACCAATTCAGGAAACAAAAACGGGTGGCAGGATTAATCCTACCACCCTTCCATGCCTAGTGAGCGGGATTAATCTCGCCCATGACACTCTCATATGGATAATGGTGCTTAGCAGGATTAATCCCGCCCCATAATCATTGAGACATAAAGGGTGGTGGAATTAATCCCGCTACCCCTTCCATGCCTGGTGAAGGGAATTAATCCTCCCACCATTTTCACGCCTACTTGAAGGGACGGCGAGATTAATCCCACCACCAAGCATGGAAGAGTCGGCGGGATTAATCTCGCCGCCCTCTCATAAATCCTACGTACACACACATATATATGGGCGCGGGATTAATCCCGTCATCCTTTGCACAAGCCAAGGGCGGTGAGATTAATCTCGCCGACTCTTCCATGCTTGGTGGCGGGATTAATCCCGCCGCCCTCCGCGCAAGCCATGGGCGGCGAGATTAATCCTGCCACCCTCCGTGCAGGTCATGGGCGACGGGAATAATCCCGCCGCCCTCTGCGCAAGCCATGGGCAGTGAGATTAACCCCACCGCCCTCCGTGCAGGTCATGGTCGCCCTTTGGTTAATCCGCACACACAAAAATATTTGTATGCATATTGTATATACAATAATATGCGAAAGATGAACAAACACATATATATGTATATGTATATACATGAGTGTGCATGGTGTGCCAGAGATAGATAAATCAATAAAATTATACAGATACACACACACATATATATACATGTATGTGTATATATATATATATATATACAAGACTATGCGTGTGTGTGCGAGAGATATATAACTAATTTTATTATTAAGATACACACATATAAATGTATATGTAAATACATATAAATGAATATACACAGGAGTGTGCGTGTGAGAGCGAGAGAGAGATTTCACCTATGTGAATGCACCTTAAAACCCTATTGCACTGTTGCGCCATTTTGCACTACCACGCCTTCTGAGAGAGAGATCTATACCTCTACCGCCTTTCTTCTTGAAACCTAAGAATATACCTAAACCCTAAAAGGAATAAAATATATATTAACCTTAATTGAATATTCCTTTTTAAAAATATATCTAAACCCTAAAAAAAAAAAAATATATTGACCCTAATTTAACGAATATTTTTTCATTATATTATCATAATTTTAAATTTGTGTGCGTGTGTGGGTGTGTAGGTGTGTGGGTGTATCATATATACCCCAAAATATAAATCATGCAGGGGTTTAACATATGTATGTATATGAAAGAAATTTTCATGTGTAACAATACAATGTCATATAATATTATACACATATACATACATACATAGTACATAATATTATCACATCAATACATATTATGGATCATGCATGGTGCGTATGTTTAAGAGAAGTGAGATAATACATATTATGGATCATGTATGGTGTTTATGTATGAGAGAAGAGAGATAGTGTTAACAAATTAATTTGTATAAATTGCATATATTAATACACATTTAGACATACATACATATTAACATGTGTAAATTTAATATGTTACATACACACAGACTGAGTATATATAGATCATACATGCGTTGAGCATGATGTTTTCAATAAAGAAACAACATATCTCTACATTTTGGTCTAGGGTTTAAACCCAATGCAAGTATTTTATTATTAAATTTTATATGGTACATAATATATATTAGTATAAAATCTTTATACTAATATAAACTAAATGCATGCACATTTTCTAATTATTTAATATAAATTTACTCTAAACACTAAACATATGTAAGTCCCAGTGAAAGTGTGTGTAACTATAAATATTTGGTTTTAGGTTTAAACTCTATATCGTAAATACAAAGCTAGATGCTTTATTTATATCGTGATCCACTCATCGGCTTGTGCATGTGTGCATATGTGTTTATGTAAGTGCTTCTAATGCGTGTGCACGTGTATATATAAATTTTTTATTGTATTTTATATATGTGTGCAAAAGAAATATCGAATAATTAAGAAAATAATATTAATTAACACACTATGAACATATTTTAAATTATACATAATAATATATCATTTTATCTAATATATAGTTTTAATAATATATATTAATTAATATTGATAATAAGGTTTAACATTGGAATATTCTTGAAATATAAGAAATTAATTGAGAAAATCTCATTAATATAAACAAATGTAGAACAAGTACTGAAATAATTAACTAAATTAATTATGATAATTATGTTTAATATTGGACTATTCTTGGAATAATAAGAAAATAATAAAGAATATAAAGAAATGTAGATTAATTACTTGAGTAATTAAGAAAATGATATTAATATACACACTATGAACATATTTTAAATTATACATAATAATATATCATTTTATCTAATATATAGTCATATATAGTTTTAATAATATATATTAATTTAATATTAATAATAAGGTTTAACATAGAAATATCTTGAAATAATAAGAATTAATTGAGAAATCCATTAATATATATAAATATAGATAATTACTGAAATAATTAAGAATAAAGACTAATTTAATTATGATAATCAGGTTTAATATTGGAATATTCTTGGAATATTAAGAAAATAATAAAGAATATCCCATTAATATAAGGAATGTAAATTAATTACAAGAGTAATTAAAAAAATAATATTAATAAACACATTATGAATATATTGTAAATGATACATAATAATATATTAATTTATTTATGTATAAGTATATATATTTATAATTATATTTAATAATATATACTAGAAATTAAGAATGTAGAATAATTACTAAAATTTCATAATATTAAACAGCTTGAATCACTTAAAACTCATTAGAATTGGAGAATATATATGTCAGAGTGTCGGTTATTTGTGTCAACTCATCTTAAATTTTATTTTATTTTATTTTCAAAAAATTTGAATTTCTAACATAAGTATTTGTTGATTCAACATGTAAATTTAAAATGCATTTAATTTCCCACTTAAATTCAAATATGATTCTTTCTCCAACAAGGATTTTTTTATTTCGGTATTTTCACTCTTCAGATCTTTTTTTTTTCTTAATAGTGATCAACTCAGGAGTGAGATTAAATTGGGTGTTATTGTTTATAGAAAAACACAGCACCTTCAGTGCTATTTACAAATAAGTATTATAAACAAATTTAAAAATACTTATGAAGATTCACTCTCTTACATTCTCTCTTAAAATTAGAATTTAGGGGTTTAAGAATGCATTAGGATCACATTATATTCCGTTAGGATTTATCCCATTTAAACATCCTTTATACTTAATATTCTCGGTTAGTTGGGGCGGCGGGATTAATTCGGCCATATCATTTTTGCCTCTTAGAAGAGGTGGCGGGATTAATCCTACACCAGCTCTTTGAAAGCCGTGGCAGGATTAATCTGGGCAATACTTCTCCGCCTTTAAAAAAGAGCAGTGAGATTAATCTCACTGATAATTCTCTTAATTGTTGAAGAGTTAATAGAATTTATTAGAAAGAGTTATAGGTGGATTAATCTCGCCGACCATTCTAGGAGGCAAAGAAGGGGTTGCGGAATTAATCTCGCCACCATTCCCTGTTTTAAAAAATTTATGGGCAGGATTTATCACGTCGATCAGTTTAGGACACAGAAAAGCATTGGCGGGATTAATCCCGTCACCCCCTCAAGATCTCTATGAAATCATAGCTTCGGAAAGAGTTGTGGGCGGGATTAATCGCACAACCTATTCCCCATCAATGAGAGTTATGGGCGGGATTAATCCCCCGCTCTTCCTTGTCAGAGGGAATTGGTGGCGGGATTAATCCCCTGCCTCTCTCCGTAGGAGGAGCTGGCGGCGGGATTAATCGCCCTTCTCGTCAGAGGGAGTTCCGGGGATTAATCCTGTCGCCTCTCTCCGAGGGAGAGCAGGGCGGGATTAATCCCGCCGACTCTTCCTCGTCGGAGGAGTCGGCGGGATTAATCCCGCCGACTCTTCCTCGAGAGGAGTGCGGCGGATTAATCCCGCCGCTCTTCCGAAGGGGAGTCGGCGGGATTAATCCCGCCGACCTTCTCGTGGAGTCGTGGGCGGGATTAATCCGCCCATCAGTTGTATTAATCAAGCATGAGATATTATCTATACATAATTATGTATTATTGCACATGCATATTATTAAGCAACCGCAATTAGATTTCTTAAAAATATTGCATAAACAGATATCATAAATAACACAATTATTTATGTGCAGGACAATATGTTTAATACTGGAGATAAAGTATGTCTTCTTCGGAACAACGAGATAGTTGGCACTGGAACTGTGGAAGTTCGAGATAATAATGCATCATGTCACAATATTGCCCAAGGATCTTGTGTGTACGTATGGGTGAACACCATTTACAAGCATGTTGAGGTTCCGGAATGGAATTTGAGGAGGTTCTCCTGTATTGTGGAATTTGGATGAAGTCAAGGCTGACACAGAATATGCAGAGTCACAAACAAATAGTAGCGAGTTTACCAGATGATGGCTTGCCTGCTGTGATGGATGAGGTGATTCTCTTTCTTCATGAGATTGAAGGTTGGGAGAGGCATCATCACAGCTATAAATCCAATGGAAGCAGTGTCAGAAGAGAAACTAGGGTCCGACTTCGTGGGTGTAGTTGTGACAGAGGTTTCACCTAATGGCACATTGCATCCTGGATCCCTCGTGAGGTGGCGAACATCTGAATTAAGACGGCAAGATGGTTCAACATATTCTGGGTTGGATTTCAATAATAACAACCCGGAAGAACAACTCATATTTGAAGAGGTTCCTTGCATTGGTCCTATTGTAAGAAAAAGGCGATTCATGGGTTGCAGATCTTCCCCTGCAAGTTTCAGCAAGAGGGTAAAGATGGATCCTACATCTTCCGAAAGTGTTACGAGCATTTCCACGATTGACTTGCAAGAAGAAGTGTTGTCAGATGGCAGACCGGAATGAAATTACCCAATGTAGACATGTCTTTCGTACGCTCACCCAAAAGCAAAGGCATGAGTTTGTATATGCTGCACTAACTGGGTGTATTGATGGAATGGCCTCGGACACAGGTTATCAGAGTACATCCATGGTATTTAATAAGGTGGCCATCTGCTTCAAAGCTTGGTACAGTATATACGGGATCCCAAAGACCACGTTCTACCGTCGGAGGGATGAGTGGCTAGATGGAGCGCGAACCTCAGTACATGGGAACACTCGCTTGGTCAAAACCCGCTCTCACATTATGGCAGCCATAGAGATACTCAAGGCTTTTGTGGAAGCAAATGCAGACAGGATGCCTCACAAATGCCGAACCACAAATGCAGGGGTCAGGGAAAATCTCAAGGTTTTGCCTTCAATCTACACTCAATTGAAGCTGTGTGAACATGTGAACAAGTGCCTCAGTTTGATGGGGCTCCAAGCAATCTGCACTGGTACCTTCAACAACATATGGAATACTCATTTTAAGGATGTGGAGATTGCAAAACACTCTAGCTTTTCCAAGTGTGACACTTGTACATCATTGAAGGCTGCAGAGGCTTGTGCAAAAACCTTGGTGGAGATCACTGCCATTCAAAAGAAGATGGAGGCCCACATGATTGCACAACAAACTTGCCGGTCTCAGTACTATGCACACCGCATGCTTTCTGTGTCACGCCCATCAGAGTACCTGTGCTTGATCCATGACAAGATGGATCATTCAAAGACCAGCATTCCAAAGCTCGTTGCAACACCAAAGTGCCTTGGAAATGTCATGAAACTTCCGATTTCATTGACAGGTGTGCTAACACATGGACACGGTTGTGAGTCATATGGACACTTTTCACTTCCACATTGGTCTAGCGACTCCAATTTCACTATTGGGTCGGCCATGTGTTTCAGAAACCTTGAAGCCCACTCACAGACAAGTCCTATCAGTGATCTCAAAGTGAAGAAACAACACCTTCAACCTTTACATAATGCTCTCATGAACACGTCTGCACTTGAGGCTACTTGGGAATATGAGAGGCATTGTCAAACCTGCACAAAAAACAGATGGCCCTGTTGAGAGTTCAGGTTCAGTGGAGGGATCTAGCTCAAATAGTGTACATGTGTCCTCAACATCAAATAAGCTTCCTCGTCATTTGCTTTTACAGATGGATAATTGTGCAGGCGAGAACAAAAATAGGTAAATCATTTTACTTAAGGGTTTCTCAAGCTCATACTTACTTTTATTTTCTAGATATGTGCTAGCATACTTGTCAATGCTTGTTGCCAAAGGTGTGTTTGACGCTCAGTTTCCTTATGGTTGGTCACACTCATGAAGATATTGATGCGTTCTTCAGCAAGGTCTCCAACTCTACAAAAAGGACAAGTGCACTTACCTTACCGCATATGATGAATCTTTTTGAAAATTGCATCTCCAAAAAAAGTTGTTTTGCTTGTGACTGAGGTGCCAGACTTCAAAAAATTTCTCAAGGAGTATATAAAAGAGGGAGTGATTCTTTAGTTGGTCACCTTGTGCCGCTACAATTCTTTTTCTCCATACGAGATGGTATACCTATTATGCAGTACAAGTTACGGCCATCAGAGCAGGAGTGGTTACCGAAAGAGGGTTAATGCTCTTCAAAAGTGGAGAGGATGGAAAGCCACTTCTCCCAGAAGGACAACCAGACCCTATTCCATTGAGTGCCCAGCTCAAGGAACAAGAGGTTATTATTGATGGCATCAAAAAATATGTGGCATGGGTTCAAAAATCGATGCCAAAGAATTCTGATAAGGCAACTGGTTACTCAGAACTATATAAGCATGTGGTCGACTATTGGGAGACTGTTGTTCGAGAGTTGGAAGGGCCTACTGTCACAAGTACAGAATTGCAACACCCTTTTTGGCCTAAAACAAGGTGGCGAGAGGAGATTGAAATGAGCACAGACGACATAGAAGCCAGTAGTGATGTGGAAGTGCAAACCCCACACTTTGTTGGACAAAGGAACCAAAAACCTAAAGCATACTTTGATTGCTGCAAGGATCTTCAAAAACTAATGATGGTTCTCATTACTCCAGATGCGTCATATAATCAGCCTATTTGGATGGGTCAAATTATCGACACACCTGAAGTAATCACAAAAAATAGTATTGTTAAGGTTGCATGGTTCAAACCACAAAAAAGGCGACACGAGAAGGAGAGCGAAAGATATAATGGATGCCTAGAGAAAACATGGTCTCCCAATCAAAAAGACCCAGCATGTTTTATAAATGTTAAATCCATTCGATATGGGTGGATGTCAAGAAGCGTTGATAAAGTCACGATTAACAAAACTGCAAGGGAATGTATGTTTTCTGAAGCTTAAAGCAATTAATTAAAATTATAAATATATTTTAATATTTATAATTATTATAAACTCTTTAATAATAGTACCAAATTGTTTACTTAACTATATAAATTTAAAAAAATATGGAAGATTGACTATATTATTATAGGATTGTATATTATATATATATATTATTACTACTACAAATTTTTTAATAATGTTATATTTAAATATTAATATTTTAATAACAACATCAATATTTATATAATGTACCTCTTATGCTCTTCCTTAATTGTTATATTAGGCATATAATATAATATATTATATAATTTAATACTTCTACTTTTATAATGTTATTAATTTTTGTTCAATGAATGCTATAATTTATTAAAGGGTCGAATACAAAATAGAATATTTTGTCTTCAAACATATATTTTAAAGAATATTTCTTTAATATTAATTAATAACTAAAATACTTTAATATTAAGAAATGGGACTATAGACATGCCCATTTAGTTACAACATGCATAAATGTAGAATGTAGGGAAAGTGCATATAGGGGAAGTATAGGAAATAGGGTCACACAATACTAAGGTAGTAAAAGATACATTGATATTGCACAACTCTATTTGTTTATTCAAAATTAATTATTCTTCATATGAAGTCTCATATTTCGTATAAGCCATGTGTCCTTGTAAGTTATATGGATTCTACTAATCTATAAGAATTATCATTTTGTTGCTTAGCACCTCTTACATATCCCCTTTTCTACATTTTCCCTATTTGCACTTGGTTGGTCAACATAAGAGAATCCATGAAGCTTAAAAGATTTATAATGTATACAAAATGTGAAACTTCATAAAAAACAAGAAATATTATTTAACACTTGGTGGGAGTTGGCCATATTTTTAACAGATTCATTCACCATGAAGGATTGTGGTATTACAGAGCATTAATTTTTAATTTACAACAAAATTCTCATCAACAACAAATAATAAGAATTGATGAGTCTTGAATATAAGTTTCTTTAGCAAGGTCATGTTTTTAAAGCTCAAAGATCCAAATGACCTTTTGCCCTTAGAGCATTGAGAAGTTATGCTAGCCAAATGTATCAAATAAAAAACACAAGCACACAACTATAGTAAATTTTAGGTTAATCTATTATATTAACTTATTGTATATATGACTCATTATAGGTTTTGACTACTACCTATGTTTTGAAAAAAGGTTACATACGTGTTAAAATTAATACTTCTTATTTTTTTTCTTTTAAAAGTAGCCACAAGTTAGAAAATTTATGTGGCAAAAAAGAATATATATGTTAGTCACACCACAAATCATGATTATTAAAACTAGACCAATGAGGAATAGTTGAAGAAGGCTTTTAAGTGATTCAATATGACGATTAATAATTTTGGGTGAGCAATTTAATAGCATACTCATGAAGTCAAAGGCATCACATATTTATTTAATTAGAATTGAGGGAAGATGAATGAATAGACAACTCAAAATATCTTTTTATTACATGAAAAAAAAGAGATCTCAGGCATGAGGATCTTTGGATGAGCCTTTCTCGGGCAGGTCGACCACATCAACACAAGGTTGTCACCTTTTTTAGTTGAGTAATTCATTATTAGTGATAGGTAAAAAGAGATGTTACAAGAATAAATGTCTTAGTTTGCATGTAACGATATTAGAATTAAATATTAGAAAGTTACCTTATAAGAAAAAAAAAAAGAAAGGTATAATCTACTCTTGAAACTGCAATATGCAACACAAGATTACCACATGAAATGTTTCGTATCATAGAACTTTACCTATCTGATAAAGAAGAAAATTTAAAATCACAAAAAATGTATAAATTAAATGAATTACATGAAGATTATATTGCAATAATGTGGAATACAATAGTCATGACTTTTATCTGATAAAGATAAAATAGAACAAAAAGTGACTTATGTACCACTTCATGATTTTTTAAAACCATGGTTTTTATTTATGGTCCTTAATGAGACATTTATATCCATACAAAACCTTTGTCATATATAAACATTATGAATACATAAATAATATTCCCACTAATTAAAGTACTTATAGAACTCAAGCACTTATGTAACAAGTTAATTATTAACTCATGCTTAATTAAAGAATATGTTACTTGTATAGTTCAATCATACTTAATAATATGCATTATAAAAAGATCGTTATTGAACTTGAACTTAAAACTCAATTACTTATGGTAAATTCAATCAACTTTAAAAAATGAATCAACATTAACTTATCATGTACATACTTTTACTTAATAAGGCTTAAAAAGATTATTATTGACTCTTAAGTTTAAAACTCAATCATTTATGTTGAACTCAATTAACTTTAAAAAAATATAAACATCAATTTATTATGTATTATTACTTAACCAAACTCAATATTGGACATTATAATTGATATTATAAAAAGACTCTTAATGAGGCTTAATAAAAATTAATTATAAAATGGAACACAATCACATGAAGAAATATTCACTTTTAAAGTCTAAGTGAATAATAAATAAAAATATTAATATTCATTCATAAACATATAATGTATATTTACTTAAAATTGGAAAAAGATAACTTTTGTCTTTTTAAGGCCAACATTTATCCCATTTATTTTTGAATGAAATTATGAGAAATAAACAATAATAATGGTGGTGTTGAAATTATGAGAAATAAACAATAATAATATAAGTTTATAATTAACACGTACCATTTGTTCTGGCACGAAAGCATCTGATGAACAAGACTTTCCGCAGCACTTCGTCTTCAGGAATAGAATCTAAAACTGTGCATCTTAATCTGCTCCGTCTCACACTAAGCTAATCATAATCACTTTATTAATAAATATTAATAAATAAACACACACACACACACACACACACACATGATATAACCAAACACTGGTGGTGTTGATTAAACACAGTTATAATTGATTTAATTTATTATTCTCATAGAGTAGTATATACTCTACACATGAATGTGAGTGGAGAACAACGGGCACTAGAATGAAGATAACTTTAAGATTAATTGATTAAATTTAATATTAAAATAACATATTTAATATTATTTGGTCTTTAAAATTTCTTCATTAAAATCCAGTTACATAATTGATGTTTTATTCTTTGCAGGACTTAAAGACGGAAAATACATATGTGGTCCTTGTTAATTATTTAATTAGTTATAAATGTGGTCCTTGTTAATTATTTACTTAGTTATAAACATTTGTTGGGATATATATATGCCACATTTACAAACTGTCAAAAACTTATATATTGAAAATAACAATTTAATATTAAAGAAAGAAACTACAATCCTTATTTATCCAAAGTTACAAAATTTTCTAAAGGCATCGCTCTATTAACAAAAGAAAAAAAAACTAAAACCACTAAAAAGACTAAAAATATATAAAGAAAAAAAAACTTTCTCTTAATTTAAAAAAAAAAGAAAAAAAAAAGGATTTTTCGGCTTCATAATATGCCTCTCCTGAACGACCTTGCAGTTGCATTATAAGTACGTACCAGAAGTCCACGCCAAGTCCTACGCCTACACACATTCCCAGTCCGATTCCCACGCCAACACGTACACCCGCATTGAACCACGACACCTCCCCGTACTCCCCGTTTCCGTACGCACCGTCTCCGTCTCCGTACACACCCTCGTAGAACTTGTTATTAAACTCTGTCTCCTCTGCTACACTAGAGGATTCGGAATCGTCCCCAGGATCTGCAAACTGTTCATCCTGTCATATGCACATTAATATATCATATATATATATTGTGATACATATAAAACATGGAGTGCATATCATATATTATATATGCATAAGCTGAAAGAATCTCTCTGAACTAGCAGTTTAATTATATATTTATTATTTATTAATACATTATAGATATTATATATGTTTGTATTGACCATTGCTTCACACACACACACACACCACACACACACACACACACATATGAAATATAATAACTTAAGAAGTACAGTCCAAGATGATCACGTGAGTCCAAGGAAGAATCTACATTATGGACTGTTGCTAATTAACGGGAAATAATAAATACATAAATACATATGAAGAAAAACCAATAATATATTTAAAAGAGTATAAAACTAAAGGAAAGCTGTTTGACAGACAATCATGGACCAGAAAACTGGCAAAAGAAAACACCCAGAACCGCTCTCTGTTTAACTATAAACAACAAAAGCTTGCCTACTTTAATCATCATATATATATTTCCTAAAACAAGACTTAATCAAATCTAATTATGTATAATTATAAACTTAATTATATAAGTTTATAATTAAACACGTACCATTTGTTCTGGCACGAAAGCATCTGATGAACAAGACTTTCCGCAGCACTCTTCGTCTTCAGGAATAGAATCTAAACTGTGCATCTTAATCTGCTCCGTCTCACACTAAGCTAATCATAATCACTTTATTAATAAATATTAATAAATAAAAACATATATATATATATATATATATAGAGAGAGAGAGAGAGAGAGAGAGAGAGAGAGATTTTAAAACTACATACCTGCACAGTCTGTGTCAATATTACAGGTGACCCCAGATACTTCCCAACAACACACACTTCCATTGCCGTACATGCCCGAGGTGGAGTCCGAGTTCCGTACACCCCATAAGGGTAGTCGTATCTAACCCGGACAAACTCGGACCCGTCTTTAACTACACCTGTTTTTCAAAAATACATCATAAATGAATATTAAGTATATATTATATATAATTAATTACCTATTTCACAGTTGCACTCCATTTTCCAGCCAAGTCTCCGGCCGAGTACCGACTGCTTGGGAGCCAGACACCAGAAGCTCCGTACGGTCGTACAGCTCAAAGGACACCGAACCAGAGGTCCGTACATTATCCGTGCTCACATAAGTGACGGACTCGGACACGGAGTCGGATCGGTCACGTCGGAGGGAGATACCGGCGTTCTCCGACGGGGATATCCTGGCACCGTTGATCTCGAGAGCGATTTCGATCGAACGGACAGGAAACCAGATGGTGAGGATATCCGGTGAATCTTCCACGGAGCAACTTACGACTCGGACATAAAGAACACGGATGTCAAACCATGAAGAACACACCGAGGTGAACCGGTTGGGTGTTCCGGGATGAAAATGTAGTCTGATCTTTGGTGTTCCTACACAGATCTTTACGACCCATGTTTTTATTTTTTTCTGCGATTTTTTAATCAGTAATTTATGGTTTGATCACACCAACCTTATATTGATCAGATTTTTCTTATGGAAATTCCTCCATTAAGAAGCCATAGTTACTGTTCTTGATGTAGGCTCGGATTTGGAGCCCCGGAGCCTGTTTTTTAACAGGGGAATTTCTTCCCCAAACCATCAACATGTGATAATTATACATAATCTAAACTAAATAAATAAATAAAAATATATATATTTTCTACAGAAAGAGAACCATACTGCTAAACCAGTACACGCACAAGAGCCCTAAAAACCGCCTGGAAGAGGGGTTTAGGTTTAGATTAAGAAAGCCGCCAAACGCGTGGCAACATGCATTTTTTGGCTTCCGGAGGAGGTTTAGGGTTTTAAACCTAAACCCCATCGGGGTTTACGGTAGCTTCTCGGAAAGTGAGTAGGTTGTTTACAACTAAGACCAAGAATATTATTATTATTATTTCAGACATTATATTATTGTATTAAGATATTTCCATGCTTGAACTGATTCTTCCTACACGCACACGTATGTATGTATACACACGATGTGTATGTATAACATGCATGTAATATAAAAAATTTAACTGTACACTCTAGGTTAACTGTTTAGACATATATGTATACATGCATTTAAAACCATGTCTTCCATGCAAATTAATTCGGGAGGGGATATATCTTCATGAATGTAGTTTACTTTAAATTTTGTTTATATTTTGTTTTAAAAGTATAATTTTTCATAACAGGTAAATATGTCAAAACAACTGTTCATATTTGGTATATAATGTGCCTTTAATTTGATATTTGATATTTATTTTTTAATTGAAACTTTACTTAAGAACATGAATATAATATAACAAATATATTGAAATTTAACAATTGAGATTAATTTTTATTTTAAATTTGATTAGAAAAAGTGTCCGATACCAACGAATCTTTTGACACTCGTTACTCTTAAACATTAAATTTAATGCACGTGTGATATATATCGATAAAGTAGCAGTATATTATTGAGTAAAAGATATACTTATAACATGTAGGCTTATTTAATAATTAAAATTTAATTTTTAAATTTAGGAAAAGTGTAAGCCGTTAAAACATTAATATATTCATAAATATCTTCATATTCTATGCTTCAAAGCTGATTGAAAGCTCTATGTCTCATATGTAATTTGAATTGTATTTATAAATATTAATAAAATATTCTGATTATTATTTACACTATAAACTCTTAAATGGTAATTCCATTTCAAGCATACACTAGATATTATAACTAAGATATATTGAGATTTCAAATGGTGAAACATTTAAAGATATGATCCAAACCTCTTTAGAAAATTAAATATATTCAAAATTTTGTATATTTAGAATTGTTAAATGAAATGTAAAATTAAATAAATTTTAAACTATTTAATTAACATATATACTTAAAATATACTTTATTATTGTTAAAAATTAAATTTGTGTTTAATAGGGTGTTTTAATCTTTGTTATGATTAATATCTCACGATTGTTTAACACGACATCAACCATTTTATAATGTACTTTTCTTTATTATAAACATACATGTAGTAAAGTAAGAAGTTAAATAATGAAGAATTTTATTCCAATGTAAAACAACCTTAACACATAATCACACACACATTGTATTTTGAATGTGTGTGTGATTAATAACTCACATTCTATAATTTTGATATGAATAAATTTAAACCATTTAATTAAGACATATCTTTATGATATATTACACTTTTAAATTCGTTTGAAAAAGTAGTTTCCCACTTACATGATAAATATTATAAAAATTGATTTAATTCCTTACCATTATAATTTATTAATTAAAATAAATATAAGCCTATAATATATACTATATTATTAATTTTTAATATATAAATATTCTTTCCGTTTATAATATCATACGAAACAAGAAAGTTGAAGAAACACTTAAACTGACTGCTTTTCCAGGTACACTCTGTAAACAAAAATCTATTTGACATATTTGTACTAGCAAAAATAACATAATTATATAGTTTAATGTTTTAAATAATAATAATAAGTTATATCCGTACATATAATATATACATACGTATAATTTTTAGTGTATGTATGCGTTGTGGTTTATAAACATCTATCTATCTATGTTTGTGTGTGTGTGTGTGCAAGTTTCATCTATGTATACTTGTTTGCAAGTTTTCACTTACATACATTCACGATATGTATGTATACATATATTTGTATATGTACTATTGACATGAGTATATTCCATATCTATTTATATATACACAGGACTAGTATAAACTTCATGTATATAGTTTATGTATAAATGATAGCTTAAATATATATATGAACTTATATATTTACTTTAGTAATGTAGATAAAACATTTCTTATTAAAGCCTATGGTATGAGCATAAATTTTCTATTTTAAAATACAGTATATAAAACTGATAAAAAATACTATTAAGAATATTAAAAATTACATGTTACATATGTTCATATCATAATATAACATTTCATGTAAATGCTATATAGTAAAAGAACCCTTAGGTTTATTAGCATGAACGATTTATTGGTTATATATGTAAGGAACCGTGTTATAATTCATAGTAGAATTCACAATTTTATTAAAATTTGATTTAATTAGTAATTAATTAAGAAAGAAACAAAATGTATCACAGAGTTCATTAAAAATAAAAAGCTGAATAAAATAATTAATAAATGTGATCTTATTAAATTTTAATTTAAAAATACTAATTCATATATTTCATAAATTTATCTTACATATGATTATAGTAGTAACAAGCTTTGGATACACACACACACTGGTATGTGTGTATGTATGTATGTATGTATATATATATATATATATTGTGTTGTTTCAAATAATGAATTAATGTCAAAATAGTAAACTTTTATTTAGGAGAAATGAAATATATAAAAATAAAATCATAATGAGTACAATTAAATAATAGTTGTATTTTCATATATATTAAAATATATTTAAAGTTAAAATTTCCTTATGTATGCATGCAAATTTAGAAATATAAATTTATATATAAATACTTTTCACAAGTTCTTTAATATTTATGTTTAATAATAAAATTTATGATTTAGAAATACATATAATACAATTTCTCTTTATATATAGTGGTTTACTTCTCAATTATTTATTATGTATTATTAACTTATAGTGTTTATAGATATATTCATACACATGTGAACATAAATAATGTATATATATTTTTGTGTTTATATTTTTTTGACAGTAATTCATTAGTATATTATTTATTCAGTATGTTAATATGTTTATTGTAAGATACTGTATATTATATAACATACTGTATATATGCATGTGTATATACACACATGCGTGGTGACACATGGGTGGTGATCTGGCCCATGTGTCAGTGCCACATGTCACATGTGTGCCACATGGCAGGAGGTCTCCTGTATATAAGTAGGGTTTTGTAGCTGAATATATCTGACATTTCTAAATAATATATATGCTCTTTCATTGGTGGAGAAGTTGGGTATTCCTTTCTTCCGCCTTTTCCTTTTCTTATTTCCATGACAATGAATATGGAGACGGCTTTTAGCATTATTGCTACTGTTATTGATGCACAAACTAAGTTGTTAGAGTGCTTTGTTGAGGGTCCGTCCTCCTCTTCCCTGCCTGAGCCTCCTGCCAAGGGATCTGCTTATAGTACTCCTTCATCTTCTTCATAGGCCACAAATCTGAGGGTTTGACCCCGATCTTTTTGTGGTGATCTAGAAGATGATGTATACCACTGGTTTGATTATTTCCAAGTTATTGTTCGTTACTATGGTTAGGATGAGGCCCGTGCTCTTAGAGAATTCCCTACATGTTTGGAAGGCCCTGCGCTCAAGTGGTATAATGGATTGGCTGCAGAGATTCAAGCCAATAGTAATCGATTGATGGAATGCCTCAAACGTACGTTTGATAAAATTGAAGATTCAGATGATGCTTTCCAATAACTGCATGCGATACGACAACATTCTGGTGAGTTTGTTATACGATTCAGTATTAGGTTCGGGGATTTAGCTTAGCGTGCATATCCTAACATGCCTGAGCCCATTAAGCTTGGTATCTTATGGCCAACTATGCGACCGAACTTGTTCGATTCATTCGAGCTCTTCGTCCTACCACATTGGAGGAAGCTTTTGCACTAGCTCAACGATTTGAGTTGGTGCCTAGTGAGGGTTGTGGTCCCCTTCGGTTACCTGCTCCTCCTATTCAGCGTGCTGATCCAATGGAGGTTGACGCTACTGCATATGTGCCCGCACGACAAGCCTTTCGTGGTCAACCTCAGGGCCCACCTCGTGGACCACCTCCACAAAATTGTCCTACACTTGCTCCAGTTCCTGCCTGTGATGGTCAAAATCCACGGATTCGTGACAGAAGGAATCGGAACAATGCAGGTCAACCCAATCAAGTTCATTGTTGGGCCTATTGGGCACCTGGACATACTTGGCGGGCATGCAATGTGTATCCTAATTGGCGTCCACCACATCTAGGCTGGCAACCATATGTTTCAGATGGTGTGCCTGTGGCGGCCATTATGTCTGACGATGAGCTTC
This sequence comes from Selaginella tamariscina, assembly GCA_003024785.1. Classification (NCBI taxonomy): domain Eukaryota; kingdom Viridiplantae; phylum Streptophyta; class Lycopodiopsida; order Selaginellales; family Selaginellaceae; genus Selaginella; species Selaginella tamariscina. The sequence goes on from PUQB01000160.1 coordinate 42,809, forward strand.
TAGATGACGAAGCCTCTCTTGCAGATGGATCTGTTGCGGAAAAATCAGTAATTGTACGGGCGACAGAGGGATCCCGTGCGATGGAGACTTCACCTCCATGCTTTTTTCGCTATGCATATCAAGATTTGCAAGTTCCATCAGATCATCTAGTTTTCACATTTTCTGCACGAGTGAATGATCTTTCAATCACAGTGCTTGTGGATACAGGATCCAGTATGTCTCCATAACTACTTCTCTAGCGCAT